>JBAMHV010000007.1:18997933-19011532 GCA_037177535.1 Pseudomugil gertrudae
CCACCTCTGAGCACAACACACGGAACCTTGGAGTGTTGGTTGGTGGGGAACACCTGCCCCAACCCAGCCACCATGTCTAAAAGGAGGGAACTCCACACAAGAGTAAGCAAGTAGGGAAGTGCCATAATAGTCAGCCATTTTGAAACTACAGCTGCCAGTAAGGACCAAATAGCACCAAAGTGTAAGAAGAACAGGATTTTTTTATGAGCCAGACAGCGTAGAGTGGAGCATGGTGGAGAAGATCACTGAGGCTGTGGCCGTGTCTCAGATCCATAGTGTGCTGGTATCAGTGTGTCGGTTTAGTGCGCGAGGTGTCCATCGTTTCACACTAGATTTTTGGCCAATTTTAGGGTAGCATCCGGGTACTTTCTGTGCACTGACTTTTTTCCTTAAATGCCAGTATGAACGCACTACGCACCTAAATATAGTGCGCGAAGTAGTGTTAGTGTGCTGATTGAGACACAGCTATTGTCTCAATCAGCACACTAACCCTACTTCACACACTATGTAGTGCGTAATGTCAATGTAAATGCACTTAAACATAGTGCACAAAGTAGTATTAGTGCGCTGATTGAGACACAGCCTGAGAGAGAATTACTATTCCAGTAAGCTTGAAACTGTAATTTGTAAACATGAAGCAGCATGCATCTACAGCAGCAATGCAGGAGTCGTTTTCAGCATTAAGAAAATGAAACGGGTTAGCTATCCCCTAAGTGGGAGAAGCTCAAGAAGGAGAAAACAATTTAAAAGGTTGTCAGCTTTCTCACCAGCAAGTAAATAAACTGTACTGCATTAATTAGTCTAAATTTTCATTAACTTTTGCTTGACAGTGTGGCTTGTTACCATGGGCAGCATAACAGTAGATCCTGCTAGAATACACTAGCTTTGTTGCTATAGAAGTGTATGTATATCCGATTCCAGTACCGTTAAAAGTCACAATACATGCAGACCTTTTGTCAGAAGAAAGGCCACCTTATGGAAACCTTGTCACCGGCTTTAATTCGGCTTTATCGTGATTATGACAGCTACTGAAACTGTAACTGTAACCAGATTTCACTGTATGTGTTGTGTCTGCATTTTTATATGTGATTTTATTGAAAAGCAGAGGTTGAAACTACATCAACAACTCTTCTTCATGCCATGATTATATTCTGCTTATGCATTACATCCTGGTGATTCCAATCAGCACAGTGAAGTAACGTGGTTCAGTGGCTGAGCAGAACAAATTTACAGCATGGAGAGGACTTTTCAAAATGTTGTTGATGCTTTTTGCTGCACAGTGGCAAAAGTTACTGCAGTGGGTTTTCAAAAAGGTAAGGCTGCAGAATGCATTTTGCGTTTGAATACAGGACATTTTCTACACCAGAAAGGGCTTAATATTGTTTGCACATCTTTGTCTTGTTGGTGATTTTTTATCGGCCAGTAGCAAGATGTCCGGAGTAGCTGTATGTGTCAAACAGTAGGTGGTCACAAGATTTCTCTGCAGCAGCGTGATTGCAGATTTATCGTTGTGAAGCAGGACAACTGTTTTGTACACATTTAAAAAAGAATTCTCTTTGTTACTAAATCATTTTTTAAAATAGGAATGACAAGTGTTAAATTTCATTCAGTAGATCATTTGAAATAAACCGCATGTGAGGTATTGATAAGGCTGAGAGGCCAACCAAAACTGGCAACAGCAAATAAACATGTTTGTTCGGTTAATCAAAGGATATTTGCTTCTATGCTATCTAAGCTAACAGAGCTAATCTTATTCTAACAAATTTCCTCGGAGCACACACTACAAACGGAGCAACAGACTGGTAAAAACATTTAGAACTGAGAATTGCGTTTAATATATTTGGCACATGTCTCCGTAAACCAATTCTTTTACTTTCATCTTCTATTTCTCCACAACCACCTTATCACTCTTATTTGTTGGTTTCTTGACTTTCTCACACTGTTTGCCCCTACATTCTCAGGAACAACACAAGACTGATGTTTTCTGCATTATTAAAAAAGACAAAAACAGAAATAAGCACAAATAAACTGAATGCCTGTTTCCAAATGGCAAAGGCAGATAATGACCAATCAGAGCAGACATGCTTTGAAAGAACCTCAGTGGGTGAATCAGATTCAGGAGGCAGTCAGTTTTAGCAAAACATGTTTTTTTTTTAAAGGGAAAAGTAATATAGAGACTAAAAAAAAGTATCAGAAAGAGTTGCACACAAATCAGGGTAAGAGATTTCTACCACAAAATGTTTGCAAAGGTTACTTATCAAAAAGCACCTGTAAGAAGGGTTAATAATCCTTCATGTAAAACTTGACTTTAAAGTTCAGGAGGATTCTCAGTGCTTTATTTTGATCATGCAGCCTGGCTACTCCTAGGGTTTCCTTTCTTTTTCCCTACTTATATTTCTGACTGTGGTTTTTGACAAAGCTTTCAGCTCTCCTGTTCTTCCACACCCAGCTACAACTCATCAGCTCTGCCAGTCTGCCGACCTGCCTCAAGCCACCTGCAGTATGTCTATGTTTTCCAACTGTTTTCTCCCACGTTGATGTTTTAGTCTCTTGAGGATTATCGCCTGCTTGTTTATTTGTTTACCTTCCATGTTTACTCTCATCTCCAGGCTGCAATAGCTTAAGTGTTGGCACTCATATTTCCAACTGGGAGAAAATAAAATGAGAAAAATGAAAATAACATTACAGCCATATATATCATCCTAATATACATTTTTTGTATTGATATTGAGACAGGGTTATTAGTCTTTTTGTAAAAGTTATTACAAAACACAGCAGGAGACAATGTTTTTAAAGGCTTTCACTTTTTTAATCTCATAAATCATGTTTTATAATTCAATTTATCTTACAAAAAACATTCTGCTAAAATACTAAGTTGTAAACATTGTTAAACTTCTGAAGAAGTACCTGTCAGGTAAAATAAAAATGGTTCTTTTATTTTTTAAATTGGTTATTAAAATCTCAGATAATTAACTACTGAATCAATCCATCCATCTTACCGTTTATTCCCTGAACGGGGTCGCGTGTGTGTGTGTCTGTGTGTGTGTGTGTGTGTGTGTATGTTGGGAGCAATCCCAGCTGCCAGCGGGCAATAGGCAGGGTACACCCTGGACAGGTCACCAGTCCATCGCAGGGCCTAACTACTGGATCCCCACCTGTCAAACATGGTGCAGGCAAGGTTGAATGTTGCTGAAGTCTGCATATGAAACAATAACTGAGCTTGGGCGTGGCTGGTTTGTGAAATACTGAAGCAAACACATGAATATATATGTTCGACAGTAGAGATCAGGGATGGGCATATTTTCCTTCAGAAAAATCTATTCAAATCTTTTCATCTGCACTGATTTCTCAAAACAAATTGAATCCTATAAATATAAATGTCTGTTTTTAGTGAATTGTTATGCTTTTCTTTTTCTTTTTGTTTGCTTTGTTAGGTTTTTATTGCACAATTAATCCTCAATTCAGAGCACAACGCTGACGGTTCTTTGACAAGGAGAGCACAGCTGGCAGACACTGAGGGTGAGCTAGGGTTCAGTGAGGAAGACTGTATGACTAAAAATAACTGAAGAAATCAAAGAAAAAGGAAAGAAAAACTGATTTCAAAAGCATCAGAAATTTGACATGTCTACAGTGTTTTTACTTGTCAGTGAGATCTGCCTTAGCTTTCACACTAATGCATGCATGTAAGCATGTACATACAAAGCATTTCTGCATTTATAATGTATTCAAAGTGCAACATGTCTTGTTTTTGGGGTTTTTTCATGTTTTTTTCTCATGTGCTACAGGGTTTGCGTTTCCGCTGCCTTGAATAGTAAATCCTGAAATCTGAAAATTGATCTCCTCTGCAAATTTGTTCATCCCTTGTTGCTTGGCATCATCTGATTTGTGTTTTAATGTACTATGTCACAATTAAAATGCAAATTCCTTATAGTCTTGCAAAGGTTTGTTAGAACAATAATTGGCATCTTTGCACTTTAAACTGAAAGAGACATTAGATAGAAAATGTATATTAATGATAGGCATTGTGTTTAGGTGGTAATTAATACATCACTCTCAAAGCTGCCATAGACTGTTAGTCTCAATGTAAGTTAGGCCTATATTGATGTGCATAGGGAGCTACTGTAATATGCACATACATGAGGAATCAATACATTTTTAAATATGAATCCACTTAAGGAGAAGATATTCTTTAAAATGTGCCAAAATAGATTCACGAAATACATGTGACACACTAGAGCAATGGCAAATGGCAGTCCCTGAGAGGCTGTCAAAGCTCTGCAAAGACACGGCAGCTGATAAAAATGACAATCTCTAATCCTTGTCAAGAGACTTGGTAACATTCAGTACAGAGGACAAACAGCTTCAGAGCCGGTGGGCTCCATACAAACAGGAATGATGCTTAGAAGCAGAAGATTAGTCACAGGTATAGGAAGATGTTGTATATAACAGTCCAACTCGTTTGTGAGTTGAGATTTTTTTTGTTTATGTGTAATAGTACAGTATATATTTAGACATTCTCATTTGCCTGGGAGCTAAAGTATGTCAAACAGCATGAAATATGATTATACAGAGGCCAAACAATGTAAAAGCAGGGTAACTGTTGAAGAAATGGTTGACATTCAGATAGTAGTTCATAGGTATTAGATGGTGGAGATGGATCTGTATCAAGAATTACTAAAGGAGAGACACAACAAAGATCTTTTGGTGACTGCAGAACAATTTTGGATTTAAGTACATAACAGCTAAATATGGAGTTGTAGCAGATCCTATGGTGGCCACATTTCTATCAAACTTCCACCAACTTCTTCCACTGCAGGCCATTTCTAGCATTCAGAGCCACCTATCATCCCACACATTTAGGTTTAAGTTGTGTTGACCAACAATGTTCTGTGATAAACACACAATGCACGTTGTTTTGAAGTCCAATTATTGTGTTTTGTCTGCTTGACGTGGACCAAAACTTAAACGTATAGCTGACTTCTTATATTCAAATCAGAATTCATTAGTGCATTCACAATACCCCCCCAAAAATGGACTTTCTAAACAAACAACTAGGATTCAAATCAAAGTAAATTTGGGAAGAGATTTCATACCTTTCATGTGACAGACTCTAATCTGTTTGCTTGTACTGTTTGTGTGATGGAACTGTTTCCTTCTCCTGACTCAACAGCATGCTTATAATGAGTAACCGCTGCAATTTGTTGTGTTTTCACGCACTTGTAAAGCAAATTTTGTTAAATATGGCTGAAAAGAAATTTCAAGTCAAACAAGTTTGCGGTTTAAAAGTGGCTAATGTCCTATATGTAGGGGGTTGGCTCAGATTATATGTTGGAATATCCAAAGTTTGGCACCAGAAGGAGAAAACTTTGTCAAAATACTTCTGAGATTTCCATCATCACAACCATAAAATGTAGTCTAGTCCAAACTTTGATAACTGTCTGCAACACAAAAGTTTAGACAAGTCTTCTGAAGAGACCTGGCAGCTCCGATTCATTCACTGGTTTCATGTGTAACTCTTGTAATTCTGTCGGGCTGAAGGCAATTCATTACTTGTACAGATGCTTTATCCGGTCACCTGCTGAGCATGTTCTGACAAAGCGTAATCTGTTCCAAACCATGTCTGTCAACAAACTCCCAGATGATTCTGTGAAACAAACCGTGTAACAGATCGCATAAGACTGACTGGGTTGAAATCCAAATGTTTTGCAAATTGGATTTTTTTTAGATCCACACAATAAGTTGTAAATATATGCACATTAACATGCACTCCTGTTATCAAGGAGGCTGCAGCAAAAGCCAAACACGTTGAATTAATTAAAATGCCAGTCAAAACTAAAACGTCTGAAAGCTGTGAATAAAATAACACTCAGAAGGCTTTAGAAATGCAGATGTTTAGCAACTTTATTTTATTCTGAAAAGGACACATATGTGGCACAGCCATGAAAGCCCTGTGTGCATTTATGAATTGTGTAATATCTGCACATCATTCTTTTCACTGAATGGTGGATTAGCTGCATTGCACAAGTTGCATTTAACTTGCATTGACACGTCATGCTTTGTACTTACTTCGAGGATAAAAGCTTGTTTTCATGATTGCAGGTTTCTGTAAGGATTTATATAAAGGTTTTCATTTACATTCCAAAAAAGAGCATACAGTAACAGGAGCTTGAGAGAAGCATAACTGGAGCCAGAAAATGAAAAGTTTGCAGGAAGTCAGAAATAATGCCTTTTAGGGAAATGTAAGATAAGCTTGACATATGACTTTCAGCCACTTCTACCCATCAAAGTTTGTTGTTTGATTAGTATTTTTTTTCATAAACATTTAAGACAAGAAGAGGTTATGTGTGAGCGAAGAAAGAAACAGTGAGGTAAAAGAACAGAAAATATGAAAAACTTACACCTTTGATATTAATCTTTTGGTGTATGAGGTGTTGCATAGGTCCATCTAGCAGCATATTTTATTAAAAACCCCAGGGCCACATCTTTCCCATGATGCAGTTGTCACCAAATGAAAGACCTTTTACATGATGAGAGTGTCAAGAGAGTCCTGAAGTCATGGTGTCAGCTGGAACAGCTGTGCCTGTGAGGCATGGCCAGTTCTGACATATTGACCCTGAATGCTGATTCTCTTCTTGTTCTTGAAGGACTGGAGAGTTACTCACACAGATAGAGATAACAAGCTAAAGTACATCATGCATGCATTAGTTATACTTTAATTTCTGAACCAACATATAAAAACACACATGATAAGACTTTGAATCAATACTTTTTTCTCCCCCAACTCCTGCTTTATTCTTTAGGGTCACTACTTAATGTCTTGATCTCTCCAATAAAGCTCCTCTGATCAACCTGTGGTTCTGCTGGGCTACTTCCAAGTGTGAATCTATAGCTGGCTAAGTAAAATCTACATTGTTCCTGAGATCAAACCATCCTCAAAATGAAACTACATAAAACATAGACAAACATTTCCACACAGGCTTGTTACAAAAATATACATAAATCCTTTGTAACATATTGATAAATATGATCATGTGTGAATGAAAATATACCTTAAATCACAAAAAGCTGACATTTTCTTGTGGCTTTGTTCATAATCTTATTAATGACATCTATGTTACTGAGGAATGATGCAAATGTTTGCTGAACTTTAAATAAGATGTGACACATCACAACAGGAGACATGGCACCAAGTGTTCTTACACTTTCCAGCGTATCTAAAAGGGAGGTCACAGCTGTCAGTATGTCACTGCTTTCTTGCTGCGTTTCTCAGTGCATTTCATCATTTTTGTGCTAAATGGAGCCAAGGGTGTGTATGTGTCAGATGTTTTACACACCAACATGTTCCTGTAAGCTTTTAAATGCTCACTGCACACTTTAACAAATTAAAATAAATGCATTTTTTATGGAAAGGTTTTCGAGGATGCTACACATCTTAGTCTGTGTAGAAAGTAAATATTCTACTAAGCAAATAACATCTCCAATAATGTGTTAATATGTGTAGAATACACATTTATTGTTTGTATATAAAGTCTGTATGTAAACTACCGTTCTTAACATTTCCTTTATAGTATTTTATAAAACAAAGCAGGAAATAGTTGTTTTTTCTCACAGCTCTTTTAATAGGTGTTAAATAAACTGCAGGATTATGCTGTAGCGCATATGTCTTTCTTATACGAGGAATGTAAACTTTGTTTTGTTTGTATGGGTACTGGCTCCAGTAAGGTCTCTTTAGGGACACAGGCTTGTCTATCACAAAGACCACGAGCATTAATGCGAACTGGGTTACAGCTGATCAATATTTGGAGAACATTGAAGCTCAAATCAATGTGGGTCTTTGATTTTTTGTGACTCCCCCATCACATTGGCAGCGGGCCATTGTGGCAAACGGCTTGTAGACATGGATTTTTCTGGGAGTCAGAGTTCACAGCACAGACATTTACTGCTTCAACCACATCAGTCCTTTCATGTGAGAAATACAAAAGGGCAGCAATGACATACATTTAGTGATGAATTGTCCTGGACCATTAAAAGAATTATATAACATATATATAATTATATAACAGGGAATGAAGATGGTATGCTATCTTCTTATGTAACCATAGCAACCTTGTTTACTGAATGTACATTTAGTTCTGTGTAAAATGTCATTCAAGAAGTCCAACAAAAAAAGTAAAAATTTGAATTATTAAATTGTTTATTTAGAGCTACTTATTTATTTTATTAGTATCTACTGTCACTTCTTGTGAATCCATATGTAATATAATGTCATGCATTTTAGTAAATAAAGTATCTCTTAATCAGAAATGTGTTATTGTGCTATTATTAATGGCACTTGAGCATCCATGGACCCCAGGTTGGGTACTGCTGGTATAAAGGATGTCAAGAATTGTTCATTGTTTTCACTATTAGCAGTCTTTCCTGTACAATCAGCTTAAGTGACTCAAGTTATCTCTAATTTCTCAATCAGTTTGTTCTATGGTTCTTATGCTGATGCTGAGGCAAATGGCTGCGAAATTAGCTACATGTTGCAAAACAGACTTATAATGGACATGCAACATCTTAGAGGAAATATTGAATGACCTCAGCTTCCTTAGGAAGTCAATTCTGGTCTTTCATTTCCTGTAGATGCTTCTGTGTTGCATTTTAGGTCTGGTCTGTTATCTAACTGAACTTCACTTGTATTTTTACTTCCTCTCCAACTTTTTCCCCATGATGTAAACAGCATTTATTTAGCCATGTTCCTCCTTTTGTCAACAGTAATCTCTTTTGTTTTGTTTGTGTTCAAGATTAGGTGATTTACTTTAGATAGTCACATAAATGGACTCAGTACTCAGCTTCTTGTCTGTCATGACAAACATCATAACAGCATTTCCCCAGATGACAAATATATTGTGAAGTCTTCGCAGTGTGAAGAGAAATGATGAAAGTACAGTATGGCACCAAGTCCTGTGGATGTGCCCCCATGGCAACACACCTGATTCAAATAAGTAGATCAATAACAGACTTGTAGAAATTGAAAATGTGCTGTTGGAGATACAGTTAATTTAAATCAGGTGTGTTGCAGTGGGGAAAACATCAGTATCTGCAGGACAACAGCCCTCAAAGGCTGGTGATTCCTGCTGTTGGCTTTTGGAGGGTGAGTGGTCTGTTGGTCTTTGGTCTCTGTGTACCTGCAGTGATGCCAGGTATGATGTAAACCACTACCAGAAAGACACAGGTAAACTTTCTGTGAATATGTGTGAAAACAGTTTTCCACATTATTTTTCTCCTTTACAGTGACATGTTCGGGATGGCACCAACTGTGTTGTTGTATTTCCACATCCCTTAAGCTTTTGACTTACTTTCTTATTGCACTCTGCATGTGCAGTCTTTACAGTCTGCAGATACATAATCTGGGTTGTGTTAATGCAGCCGTGTCTCAGTAGAGCTCGTAATAATCTATTTTCTATATTCTTTCTGAGAACTTAAGCTCATCCCTTTTGTGAGCTAACAAAATGGATGATTACCCGTTAGAGTTGGAAGAAGGGTGTTGAATCTCAGATATTTTTCTCTCCTCACTCCTCTTTGCACCCCTTCAGATGTAGTGTGACTTTTCATTAATTGTTTTGATTTGGGAGAGCTTTCCTAAATTTGTCTTGCAGTTAAACATCTATTGTGTTGCCATGGAAACTCATAACTCTTGAAAGAGTCAACATTACACAGAGAAATCATTGAACACCCCAGCCTCCAAACCTCCAAACCAGCATTAAAACATCTTCTTTAAAAACTTGAAAACTTTAAACTTTAAAGACTTGAAAGTTATTTTAAAAAAAAAAACTTAAAATCACAACAGAATAGTCAGACCCACTAGTTTGCTGCCCCATCCCTGCATATTCTTTATTTTTCAAATGTAAATACAAAAGAAAAATAAAAGCAAAAACTAAATTGTAATTTATTTTAGGTAAATATTGCAGGACCAAAAATGCACATCTTTGGTTCTGCAATATCTAAAAAGACAATTTTATTATGAATATAATTATGATTTGTCCTTGTGTTGGTGTTAATGGGAGAATCACCTCACCTGCTTGCTTCTCTTTAACTCAGCCTGTTTGCTTAGTTGATGGTACTATGTTACCCATTTAAAGATTTTTATGCTAAAATATTCGTTTTGAATATTAATGTTCCCATTTTCTTTGAACTTGCTTTGTTTTCAGCAGAATTTTTTTTCCCGACAATACCCTTTCCAAGCTACTCTTTGCCCCGCTGCATCACATCACCTCTGCTATTTTTGTATTTTTGTCTGGTTCACCAAAAAACCTTGTTATTTCTTCATGGGTATGCTGTCTGCTCCTTCCTTGGCCTGACCTGTTTTCCCCTTTCTCTGACAAATTTCTTCTCTTCCTCATTTCTTTTTTCTAACGTTGAAGTTTATTTATTTAATGGGACAGTGCATATTAATTAACAGAAATGTAAACACACCAGATTTAACCTAATAGCAACTATCTAATGTAGAGTGTATCGCCTTGCTTTACCTAGTTTATACATTTCATTGCTGAAAGTTTATAAATATAATTATAGTTTTTATGTATTTTTTTGCTAACCTAAATTTTAGGATTAAATTAATAAATATAAACAATCTATTCCAAATCTTAGAGACTAAACACTTAATTCAAGCCATCTTACTCAAATCATTTATGAGTATCCTAATTCCTTTACTTGATGAATATATTATTACACAACCACAGTATTTAACTATGTTTTTTACTCTGATCTAAAAGTTTCCTTGGTCTTCACCATTTCTTTTCTTCTTTTTCAACTTTCTAAAATAACTTTGAGTACGGCAGCACCTTTTGTTAGTGCCGTGCTCTCAGGATGACAATGTAACAGCTGACATCTGTGACCGTTCCTCTTGTCTTCTCTGTGGTTAAGTCTGACTTCCATTTCATCACGTCTGTATTTGTCTAGTCAGCCACAAAAGAACATACCCACTCATTACTTAAAAAATGCTAGCGTTTCAATAGGAGTGATGATGTAAGAGTACAAGAAAGCACTTCTTCATTACAGTATGATGGAGTACTTACACAGTTTCCATAAAAAAAACTGTTAAGCTGTTCCAAATTATATTCTTTTATAAATCCTTATATGGATTCTTAGAATATATGCATCTCCTCCATAGACAGAGAGAGCAATGCAAAGATGGGCCATTCTTCAATCTGTTTCACTGTGAGGTCTTTCTCAGCTCTGAGTCTGAGTCATTCTGGGATTTATTCCTTGGAGTTGTAGTAGCTAAGTAGAAAAACCCATAAAGAAACAGACCGGCACGCAGAGAGGACTATGATTGATAGTGTTTGACTTGCAAACATTTGTGCTAAACACCGCCGCTCTCCCTTCACGTCTCATTACATTGTTCCCTGTGACACTTGTCAAAACCATCGAATGACTGTCAGCCTGATGCAAAAGTGTTGTTGTGACAAGAGAGGAAAAAAATTCCCTTAAGACTTTCCTGGTGGTTCTGAAAAACTCATTAACCTAAAGATGGAAGAGATTTGCCACGTGCACATTTCAGAAAAATCTGAATTTGGCTGGGAGTAATAAAATGACATTTACCTGAGGTCTAAAGTCAAACAGGTGAGTCGGACTCTTCATATCAAAGCAGAGACTTCCTATTTTACATCTTGCAACCTGCCTGTACCAATGCTTTTGATTAGCCACTGTACTTCAAGCAACTACATATTCGGTCAACAAAAACAAAATAACCAAATGCAAAATTTTCATTTGTCATGTTTTGTTTGTGTCACCACCGGCACCTGTTGAGGTTAAGATGTTGACACATTTGAACTTCCTGTTTCCACTAAAGTCTTAAACTTCCTGTTTCAGCTGAACTTTTATTGAACTCAAATCTTGACATTGCCACATGGGTGTGTAATCACATGATAACCATACATGCTTCTGCATTTCTTCCACTATCCAATCACCCTTGTATTACCAAATAAGGATGTGTACTCTGCTTGTGTGAGAATAAAAAGAATCATAGGTGGGGACCAAGTTCGGAGTTGGCCACAGACACACAGTGAGTGCTGCACTTTTGGGTCTCTCCCCATCGCGATGTATAAATACATGTGAATTATATCGATTGCAAAATACTCAACTCTGAAATAATTGTGTCTTCTTGCTTTATTAAAGAAAAAACCCAACAGCACCCAAGAAAAATATCTTTGTCAATATTTCTGGCAGTTGGTTGACTGTATTCCCAGCTTGTTGCAAAGTTTGTCAACTGACTGCTGTGAGGCAGAAGTGAACAGTGTGTTTATTCAAGCTGGACTGAAGGAAATCTGTCTTATGGTCATCACTCATCTTATTCAGGCAACAGAACTCCAACAATGGAACAAAAAGAAAACCATTAAAGCAGCTGAAATGCTGGATAAAAATATTCAATACGTTATAAAGCTTGCATATCTGTCACAAAAGCTTCTGACAAATTGAATTAAAAAAAGGTAGTGAATAAGCAAATATACATCATGGATGTGTATTTGTGTAGCTAGAAACACATGTCTTGACTAGTAAAGTAGTAAAACACATTCAGTTGTAGCTTTTTAGAAAGTGCTGCCATGTGTCAGGGTTTGTGTTCAAGTATTTCCTGTTTTATTTTGATATGTTCCTGTTTTGTCTGTTGTATCTGTTTTAGCTTACCTCATTATGTTTTATTAGTTTCACCTGCCCTTTGTTAGTTCATTCGTTACACCTGTGTCCCATTGTTTGTCAGTATATTTATTCTCCCAGTTTCTGTTTCAGTCTTGTGGATCATTAGTTATATTTATAGTTCTTTAGTAGTTATATTTGTTGTTAGTTGTGTTTATAGTTAGTCTTGTTTTTGTTAATAGTGTTCTCTGGACATTCCTTTAGTTTATTAATAAATATCCTCATCTGCAACCTTCTGCCTCTGCCTCCTGCCTGCCTTGGGTCCACACACCTCCATGCTTTCTCTTCCCCAGGACTTATGACACCATGGGATTGCTTTTTCATGTGTTTTACATATCTGCCTGGAAGAGTCAAGGACACAAGGTACCATCAAGCAGGTTACAAAATACTTGTTTGTAGAGATTCAAAGTATTAGTTTTTAGTATTCAAAGTATAGTGTATTGAATAAAAAGTGACTGCTAATGGCTATATCTTGTCTCTTTGAATAAGAATGTCCAAAGAATCCCAAAGCCAGTTCAGCAAGGCATAGAAGCAACAAAGCAGAGGTCCATCTGTCTCTGAAAGAAGAAATGTAGCTTCCCTCAACAGAGCACAGATTTTGCCTTGGACCTAGGCAAAGCCTTTTAACCAGTTTCCCCTGATGTTAAAAATGGTCAATGAAAGAAGTAAAAAATATGCTGCATCAACAGTCAGTCTATACCTTCTTTCTCCCAACTATATTAATAGAACTTTGCCATCAAATTAAATATCTATGAGTAGAGGATTACATGAACTATATTGTTTTTGCGTTGTACAACACTGTTTGCATGTATATCACTAGTATTTAGATCAACTTTGGATCAACTTAGTTAAACCTAACACTGATTTTATTGGTGATTCATGCAGGTACGAGTCAGTGAGCTCTTCATCTTTATTAATATT
>JBAMHV010000007.1:19011632-19021760 GCA_037177535.1 Pseudomugil gertrudae
GTCAGTGATGCATGGCACACTACATCTTGGCTTGACCACTGTCTATGTACAGCTGACGCACATGCCTCTATTGTAAATATGCAGATTGAGTATAGTTTGGCCACATATGATCATATGCCACTTCTTTTTCAGTGTAATGTGGACAAGGTTCCCAAATTGGCTCCTGTGAGTGCTTCAATAAACATTGTAGAAAATGAATGCCCACATTGGTCTGATCTCACCAGTGAGGAAGTTTATGCTTACACTCAAAGGTCTGAGCTCACTCTTAAGGATATTAAGCTACCTAAAGATTCTATTCTATGCCGCAATGTTAACTGCACCAACCCAGAACATGGTAAACAACTGTGCCTCTTATATGACTCTGTGTTGAATTCTATTATTACATCAGGCAGGCCTCTATGTAAAAAGAGGATTAATATTCCTAGTGGAAAACCTGGGTGGAACAAGTTTGTTGAGGAACCTCATGCTGTAGCCAGACAGGCTTTTAAGGTGTGGGCTGAAGCTGGTAAACCTAGGAGTGGCCCTGTATTTGAATGTAAAAAACGAGCCAATGCTAAGTTTAAATATGCTCTTAGATATATTAAGAGGAACGAGAACACCTTAAGGGCTGACTCCCTTTCATCTAAGTTGCAAAATAATAGGTATAATGATCTTTGGAAAGAGGTCAGAATGTCAAATAGAGGTGTAACGTCCCTCCCTTCCAGTATAAATGGTGTGAGTGGCTCAGAAAATATCTGCCGGCTTTGGAGAAACTATTTTGTAAATATGATTAATGTTAATATTCTATAATAATATTAATTTACAACGCTATACACTACATCATCAATTACTACAATGAGTAGTTCTGGGATGAGAAGGAAAGTTCTTCTGGAAAGACTAATTCCAAGGTGTTTGCTTTGGTGAATGGCTCCTCTGTTGACCTGTTATCTAAGAGTCATAAATTCCATAGAAGAATGGCTTGTTCAAATGTAGGATCTTTGGGGGTTGAGTTTGCTACATTGGCAAAAAATTATTCTACAGGAGATACAATCTTAAACAAAGGTTGAGAACTGCTGCATTACATCATTTTGGTGAGTGATCTTAATGTTTGTGGTATTTTTAACAGCATCAAGCCATCTCAGACATAGAAATACTCACAAAAATAAGTCATCCACATATTGAGGGTTGCAAGGAGTCTTTCAAAGGTAAGTTTTGACAAGTTGTATGTTAATGATGGACATTTCTGCTTATAAACAAAAATGTATGAAATTAAAATAAATTTGTGACAGATAAGTCTTTAAATGTGTTTAAAAGACAGTTTAGCTGTCTATCCTAAAGCATTTACATACCTGAACATTCTTTTCTTTTTAATTTTTTTATTCTCAATGCTAATGTGATTTCTAACTCGTGGTTTTTCATCTAAAATATGCTATAAAACAGGCTTGATTTGACATTTAAATTCATAAACAAATACAAAACCTTTTTTAATTCGAGAGAAGCATTTTCATACCCCATTATTTTTTGTAAATACTGACATTGTTATCTTTTTTTGATGTGGGCCCAAAGAGGAAGGCATGTTCTATGTAGTGATGGAGTTCTTTAAGGGAGGAAACCTTGCAAAAAAGCTCGAAGAAATGAAAGAATCACCTCCACAAGAATCTGAGGTATAATATTGGTCCACAAAACAAATTTTGACATTAAAATTGAATAAATATTATTTTAGATTTCATTTTCATCAATATTAAGCTATATTTTTGCAAAACAATTTTGCCATAACTTGTTTTTAAGGTACTTGGGTGGATTGCTGAGATCTGCATTGCTCTGCGCACAATTCATTACAACAAATTGCTGCACAAAAATCTGACACCAGAGGTGATATCATTTTTACATAAACACTTAAAGACTTTTTTTTAAAGATTTTATAAAATCTTACTGAATTTAATTTAAAAAGTCATAACAATTCTCTTGTGGGTGTGAGGAAGTATTTTGGAAAAATTTGGAATAAAAAGTTTAAAATATTTTGTTAATTTTCTTTTAAGCTTGTTTGTCTTAATGGCATTAATTGTTACTTTCTTCATTTTTTTTCTATAGAACATTCTTCTCACAGAACTTGGAAGTGTGCGCTTGGGAGGATTTGAAGCTCTTCCAGAACTTGGAATAGTGCCCTTGGGAGGATTAGAAGCTCTCCGTCAGATGTAATGTGGGGGGTTTTAGTTAGATATCTTACAACATGTTGGAATTTTTCTGTTTATGTAGGTGGTGGTGTTTTTTTATTTTTATTAAATTCATCATATTGTTGTTTTTACTATACATCATAATAATGATGATGATATTAATACAATATATTTTTAAAAAGTAAAAGTAATTCATTTAAATTTTACCTTCCCTTTGGCATAGGATCTAGATAGAATAGCAAGTTTTCTTCTCAAGGACCACTGATGGGCTTATATTTTTTTATTTCTATTTAAACCTGCAGCTGCAAGCTACCAGCTCCATTCAGCTAGTACGAATACTTAAGCTAACTGAGCGGTGGAGCTGTCTTTCCGAAAATAACCAGCAGATAGAAGCATCATCTCTGATCAAGCCTGCTGCTTGATTACTATTTTTTTCCTTTAGAAACGATCAATGAAAAGATAATACATTCTCACTCCTGGTGTGTTAACACTCTGACGTTTAGCGCTCTTGCGTCACTCCAGGACTCATTATCCATTTTTCATCATATTTAGACAGTTTAAGCAACCTGGCAGATTAGCATACAAGTCCTACAAAGTCTTCACCGCACGGATTTGATTATCATTCAACTGAATGGACATTATCAGTAGATTATCTGCCTACTGTATTGGTCAGTAGGCCCCAAATGTGCCATGTGTGTTGTTGAGTACAGATATTTAGATACCAACCTTTTCTGGTCATGTGTACTTGGGTAAAAAAATGTGCATTGGCTCAAATCACTTTATGTTAAATCTTGTTAAAAAAAAAAGATAACTACATTGAGATATCCTAGGAAGAAATGTCTGAGGATATGTTCAAAAGGTTTAATGTGACTTGCAGTGGAAACAGGTTTTAAATGGTTAAAATGACCTGAAAAGCACAATGCATAAATATTAACTTTTCAACTGAGAATTTTTGGAAATCTATTTAACTTTACCACTAACTAATTTGAATAATTCATGTTTTTGTCATGTTTCTAAACAGAGAAAAACGTTTGTTGAATGAAAATATAAAACAAAACGTAAATTATTTGGCACCTGAAGTCTTCACAAATGGAACCTATGATGAAAAAAGGTACATATTTTTTTCTATACTTGGACCAGCATTCCAGTGTTTTACAAACTTCATATGCACTTAATTTAAATGTATTTTTTTATTAATACAAAAATCTGAATGAATTGAATTTCTAAAATGGTATTTTACAATCTCTAACTTGTAATGTTTATCAAAACTCAATCAATCTATCTTTCTATATGTCTGTCTGTCTTATATTTTAATATAATGTTTATGTTTTTAGTGACATCTGGTCAGTGGGATGCCTACTTTTTGAACTTTGTACTCAAAACTCAGCAGTAAGTTAAGTAATTAAATTTGGTTTGATTTGTTTAGTTTTTAAGAACATTACAGAATTTACAAGATTATTAAATGATTTTGTGTTGTAAAATAGTTAAAGGAAATATACAATGATATTTAGACTTTAAAAAAAAAAACATAAACGTATTTTTATACTTATGATGGAGCAAGAAATGAGCTATAATATCTGATTAATAAAATATATGCTGGGCAAATGGATTGGGCATGGAAAGAGCTAGAAGGAAGGCCGGTGTGGCACTGGTCCTTTGTAAATTCTCATTTGACATTTAGGTGCCACCGCAGAGGCACCTGAGTGGTGCCTCATTGGTCATTGGAGGAGGATAACTGAAAATTTTTTTATAGCCCTATTTATTCCCAGTGGTACTAGACCAGTATGAATTCAATATTAAAGTGTGAAGATACACAAGAGAGACTTATCTAGTTATGTAATAGTCATAGATAAAATTTAAGAAAATATGGGGTCAAAACTGTTAAAGCTAACTAGCACACCAACCTTATGGCCCAAAAGAAGGTTGATAGAAACATAATCCACAGCGTAAACTCTCTTACCTCTTCCAGTAAGAGTGTATGCTGACAATTTGATGCCCCTGCTTGCCGGTTAAATTTTTAAAACTTTTTTGCACTGTTTTTAATTGTCTTAACTCCTGGGTATCCTGCCTGAAACTCCTGAAAATAAGGAATGACAAGACTAGCATCCTCCTAGTTGCTGTTTTGGGCTTTCTTTATCTCCTATCTGCTCTGGCCCGCATCCTGTTTTCTCCAATAGTCTGCTGACAAGCTTTTGCAAGCTGTCTGTGCCTGCCAGTGTTACCACCAATAGTTCCTCAGTGGATAGCACCCTATATTTTTAAGTCCATATTAAAATTACAACTCAGTCTGCATACTTCCATCTTTTTAGCATAAAGAGCATTTGCCTCTCGTGCACCCCTCACTCCTCTGCTGTTCTGGGCCACAACCTGGTGACCTCCCACCTTAATTACTGTAATTCTCGTTTTGTTCTACTAAGCAAATCACTACTTAAACTTCAACTGGTCCAGAATTCTGCTTCCTGGGTTATTACTAAAACCCTATCTTCTTTCCACATGACCACTGTCCTACAAGAGCTTTACTGGCTTTACCTCTTCTTCCCGCCCCCTCAATGTTCCATCCCATCACATTGTTACCATTCTTTTAGCTGCTCTGTTCCCAAACTCTAGAACTCACTTCTCCATGACCTCTGTAATATCAACTTCACCCCTTTCTTTTAATATCATCTAAAAACTAATTTGTCTTGCCCATAATCTTCTGTCCTCTTTCACTACAAACTGCCCAGAAAGGTCACTGCCCAAGCTGCAGTACAAACCAGCAAGCTTCTGACTGTGAGACTGCAGTGCTAACCATCACACCACTGTGAAGCCCCCACTGCTTTTTCACCATTATAAAATATATTAATATAGGCAATGGTTTATGTAGCAGTAGGAATACTGTTCCCATGAGGCTGGGTTTTTCCAGTATGCTTTGCATAAGGTGTAAGTGTAGAGACTCCTCAGTGTTGGAGTAAAGACTGTTCTCAACCGAGACGACCTGGCTCTGTGTTGTCATTATACAGTTTATTGTGGATCATGTAGAATAGATTGACTTATTTTTTTATTTTTTTTTTATTTTGAACTCATCTTGTCCAGCATTAAAGCTGGCAGAATGATAGTCTAGGTGCTATGTTGTGAAGAGCAAATTTACTTTGCCAAGAGTATCTTCATGGATATATGTATGGGCAAAGATCCCTTTGGTAATCCTCTTGGAGTTCTTTATTGATTTTGAAAAAATATTGGTTCAACATAACTTACATATGTTGCTCAACCTGACCAAAGAGAACGGGGAGAAAAAGTACAGGGAGACAATGGAAAAGAAAAGGATAAACAGACAAAACACAAAGAGAAGAGAGAAAGATACCACACATAGATCTATTAGACACCTGCAGCTGATGAAAAAAATTAAATAGTGGTACTTTTAAAGTATTGTTCTATAAATATCTAATTTTCTCTTTTAGTTCTCTGCAGAGACTACAGTCAAGCTTATACATAAAGTGGTCAGTGCTCCTAACCCACCTCTCCCAGAGCACTTCTCACCAGATCTTTGTGAACTTTTGAACAACATACTACAAAAGGATCCTCAAGCAAGACCAACAGCCAGTGAGATCTTGGCAGAGCCGATGTTTATAAGCTGTCTAAAAGAAAAGGTATGACATTTTTATATTACATTTTTTTTATTTGCTACATAGTTCTAGAATCTTCAGTATTATTGATTTGTCACCAAGTTAATCCAAAATGTTAAATTAAGTCATTGTGTGGACAAAGGTTGATTGGCAATGATTATTTGAAGTGTCGCCCTTACTATTTATTTCACCACACATACCTCTGATTGTCTGAGCTGGGTTTTTTTGCTTCCTCAACAAAAGTGTGGCAGCCTTCCAACTTTGCATTAGACTAATACAGTCATTCTTTATTTCGTCCTTCCTATCAAATTTGAAGAAACCATGCAAGTTCTGCAAATTCTGAAATCCAGAGAAGATGCATTTTATTTTTGGCAAGTTTATTTGTATAGCACTTTTCATGTACAGGACAATTCAAAGTGCTTTTAAAAAGTACAACAGTATGCACGTTAGTTACTCAGTTTGTAGCAGTCACGTTTGGAGCTGTTCATGTAGTAATGCTGTATGATGTGTATGGGAAGACTGAGGTATTACAAAACACCACAGACCTCCCTAAACATCTGAGAGTCAGTCATTATAAAGAATATATTTAAATAATGATGAAAAAAAGGAGGAAGAATAAATGTGAGGGACTTATGCTGAGACGATGAGACAGTTTTGTCATGCTTCAGGCAGGTACTATCAGATACTAATCTTTATTCGGGCATAGAAGGAGAAAATATGGAGCTGTGTACATTTTTTAGAGTGCAAATCTGACTGGATAACTGTAGTTATGATCTATATACACCATGCATTATTTATGGGTTTGGATGGGAGTGAATGTGAGTAAATTTGACAATCTGCCAGTATGCAACAAATACCTCAACAATGTAAAGAAAAGCAGTAAAAATAAAAATGCATTACCCAAATGGGTTTTAATTTCTTTTCAAACATTTTGTTTTGTTAAATCATATATATATTTACTAACAAATACATTTTTGTTTGTTTGTGTTTATATTGTTTGTTTTGTCTTGTTTGTGTGTTTTTTTTGTTTTTTGTTCATTTTGTTTTGTTTTTCAGTGTGAAAAAACCATGAAGGAACTCCACACCAAGATCGATATACTGAGAACCCTGGCTGATAGTTTGGAGAAAATTCATATGGGTGCTACCTTTGGCAGTCTGACAGGAGGAGTGATTGGAGTAGCGGGAGGGATTACATCCATTGTAGGACTTATTTTGGCCCCTTTCACTTTGGGAGCCTCTCTCATTGTCCCTGGAGTTGGTGTGGGAGTAGGTGCACTTGGTGGCTTTACTGCTGGTACCTCCAATGTCACTAATATGGTCAAACAGTCCTCTGATCGGAAAGCGATTCACAATATTATTAAAGAGTTTGAACAGAAAATTAAGGCTGTTCTGATCTGGCTCCGGGAGATTAGCGACAGTTTACAAACTCTCAAGAACAAATGTCCACAAGCAGAAGATGTTGGCAACTTAAAACCTGAAAACCTAAAGCAGGTTGGCTTTAGGGTAGGAAAGGGCATCGGTGGTGTTGCTGAACTTGTGCGACTACTTAGTGTAGTAAACATTGGTAAGATTGCTGCACAAGCATCCCGGACTGTGCGTGTTGCAGAGGTAGCAACAGGTGTACTTTCTGGTTTATTCATTGCAGTGGATCTCTTTTTCATTGCCATGGATGCAAAAGAGATACAAAGCATAAGACAAGCCAGAGCATCAGAAGCACCTGCTGACCGTCTGCTACAAAAACCTGAGGTCAAATCTGAGATCATAAGATTTGTCAAATTGGTCAGGGAGGCAGCCGACAACCTCAAGGGAGTGTTGGATGAGTTAGAGGAGATGATCTCATCTATTCCTTCATTTTAGACAGAAAGAGAACATTGAACTAATGTAACAGAAAAGCTCTGTTCAGTCTAATAAGCAATGCATCAGCAGTTTAGGAATCTCTGCCATGCAGGTTTATCCTGTGCAATACATTTCTGTCATTATAAATGTTTCTTTAAGTATGCTGCAGCTTTTTAGGATTTTTATTATGATCACAAGAAGACAGAAATGACGATGAGGGAAATTTATGATTTCAGTGTTAATTTTAATAAGTAGGATAAAGTAATTAAAGTAGGATTGTGCTTGCACTTTTTTCAGACTGAGTTTAAAGTCATGTGCATACTCTAATTATCACAGAGCTTTTGTTTATTTCTACTGTTTTTGTGTAACTGAGCTTTATTTGGGACTGAGGATATTTCAGGCAGACACATATGAGGCATTTTAATGGTTAGGTCAGGGGTGTCCAAAGTCGGTCCTTGAGGACCACTGTCCTGTTGATTTTTTATGTACTGGTATTCCTGTTCCAACACACCTGGCTTCCATTTATTGGATACAAAACCAGTGAAGTTCAGCATAATGACTGATCAACTTGAGTCAGCTGTGTTGAACCGGGGTACATGGAAAACCTGCAAGGTTTATACATCGGTTTATAGGTTTATATATTTAGATATTTAGATATCTATATATCAAGGACTGGAGCTGGACACCCCTGGGTTAGGTAGTCAAGACTGTTGCCTCATGGCAGGAATGTTCCTGTTTCAATAACCGTTTTGTGTCATGCTTTGTTAAACTTTCTTTTATTTTCTGGTTGTACAATATGTCTCTGATAAGATACTGTATGATGTGAACAGTACTTCCTGTTTATACAATATTTACTCAGATACTATATTTGTTGTCATTACAGAGATCTTACTTTTATTCAGAATAATCATTAACCAGTTCTGTGCTACATATGTAAAGTAGGAACAGTAACGATGTGTAGACGGATGATAACATGATTATTGATAACTATATATTTGCTGAGACAGTTATTTGTTCTTTAAGTGATGTGACATGATTTTTTAGGTATAAAATTGGATACAATGTGAAAAGGGATTATGTAATATGATCTATGGTTGTTGAGCTCAATAAAGCAAAAAGACTATTTGGTTTGACGCTCATTCACTTAAGCTTTCTTTAAAAAAAGGAATAATGATTCCACATGGACTCAGTCCTCCTCCCCTATGCAGAGAGATGCATGTTAGGTTAATTGGGGATTTCATATTATGGCTAGATGTAAGTTTTAGTACGTATGTTTGTTGACCCTTTTGAATGAGATCTCACTTGATCTCTCTCTCACACATACACACACACACACAACCATCCACACACCCTACCATCTATCTCTCTCTATACACACACCCAGCGATTCACACACACACACACCGAACCATCTCTATCTTTACACACATAAACCCATATCAAACCATCCACAAACACATCCGCAATCACAGGTTTGTTTTGTTTTTAAACTACATTTTGATCTTTACTACCTCATATGTTATTTTTAAGGCAAGGCAAGTTTATTTATATAGCACCTTTCATGTACAGGACAGCTCACAGTGCTTTACATTGAAAGCATTTTAAATAAAGTCTAAATTTGCAAATGTATGATTTAAGTTTTTTGTAATTAATCATTCATTTGTTGCAGAAATTATTGAAGGTTAGACTTTAAAGTGTTTCTTTTGCAAACATGCATCTATTCCAACATATAATGGAAAGAAAACATGTACAAAAACTGTTCTCAGGAAGAGAACATTATGGAATTACATTTACTAAAGCTTTGTGTGAGCTAATCCACAACTCCACACTGACTTGTTTATCCTTGTTCCAGCAGCTGCTTTCCTTTCATACATATTATCTTCTGTTGGGGTTTCTTTCACAAAAGTCCCATGTGTTGTTTGGAAAGTTACCAGATGCTGATAAGGTGCCAACCTGGTACCTCCGGCTGTGTTTCATTTGTTTTGCTTTCTTTCAGGAACTTTTCTTTCCTTACCTGGGATTTATTTGTTTATCTACAGAAAGTGATGAGGGCAAGATGAAGACATCCTCACAGGTGGCTGCTGCAGTAACAGAAGGCGGGGATTAGATTTCACACCCTCTCTCTGTGTTTGTACCCATGTAAAAAGTTATTTCTCTGGGTTTGATAAGAGAATGTGGAAGATCAAAATCATTGCCCCAGGTAGAGTTTATCACTGTCCCTATTCTGGCTAAAACACACATGAATTCATAGTGCATAACAGATCAGTACTAAGACTTTTACTTATCACCTGGGTAGGTACGATTTTTCTCTCCCTGCTTAGAATTTAATCATGTTAAAAATTTCGGGGTAATGGTCTCACTGCCAAATTCTGGGATAGTGTTTATCAACAGATGTCAAACATGTAAGAGAACTGGACAATGATTAAATATAAAAAAGAGGAAAACACATAGGGCCAAATCTACTAAAGGTTTGCGTGTACTAAAATACGTGCAAACTCGTTGCTCACGCTAAAAAAAGTACAAACTGATCTACTAAC
>JBAMHV010000007.1:19031399-19060618 GCA_037177535.1 Pseudomugil gertrudae
GGAGAGAGAGAGATGGATAGATCTGTTTGTGTATGCGTTTGTGGATGGATGGATAGATTTTTGCATTGAAGGGGAATTGCATAATTTAAAAAATACATATACATGTAAGTTAACTTTCTCTAATATTTTCTCACCACCAAGGAATTCCAGAAAGGGCTGCATGGTGGTGAGGTTATTAGACTGCAGCTTCATAGCGAGAAGGTTGCTGGTTCGAGCCTTGGCTTGGACAGTATCAGAACTCTGTGCAGAGTTTGGATGTTCTTTCCATGTTAGTGTGGGTTCTCTCTGGGTACTCCGGCCTCCTGCCACCGTCCAAAGACATCCATGTTAGATTGCCTGATAATTGGATTGATTTGAAATGTGTGTGATTGGTTGGTCGTCTCTCTATGGACTGGCAACCTGTCCAGGGTGTACCCCATCTCTTGCCCAATGATTGCAGGGATTGGCTTCATCTGCCCATGACCCTTCATTGGAATTAGCAGTACAGATAATCGATGGATGGTTGGATACTGGATACTGAGGATGAGTTGTTTTGGCACAACATCCTCAGAAAGCCTTTGCGTACCGACAGCTGTCCAAAATAAAAGTTGACTTATGTGAATATTATGTGACATTGCTCATCATCAGTCATTTATTGATGTGTCCATACTGAGGCCTATTACAATCATGCAGTCACAATTGTTTACTTTATTACTCATGCAACCTTTTTTTACCTTCTAATTTCATCCTGCTGTTTGAATAGGATAACACTAATCATAATTCAATTCCAGACTACAAGTTATTTATTAGCAAAGAGCTCAGTAGCATATAGGCTACGTTTAAATATGCACTGAAAAAAATAGACAAAAAACACTGGATTTGCAACAGTCTTTTAAGGTCAACCAATTGCATAAGGCGGTGGATCAGTAGATGTTTCTTGTACTTTAATGGCACCGAAATAGCAATCTTCTGTGTCATAAAACACAGTAATTTAGGAATAGAGTAATTAATACTCAGTCAAGTAGCTAATTGTGTTCTGCAAAAAGAGCTGGAAGGCCATCACATCACAGATGACATCTCCATTAAGAGAAGTTCCTGTATGTTTATCAAGAGTTTTGCATTAAAGAGGATTTCTCACTGAGGTTCCAAACCACTTTAATCCTTTGTTATCCTGTAAGGGCGTTAGATAACAACACTGTTGTTATTTGTGATAATACTTGTTGTGTTTCTGTATCACACAGCCTTTCTTCCATTCTCACTGAGTAATGAAGCCCTTATTTTTCTTTCATATTACTCTCTTTATCTCATGCTTCTCTGTTTGTGGAGCTGTGAATAACTCCGTGCTTCCTCAGCTATAGCATTCTTCATCGCTCCGTTTCCCTCCCATGTCCTCTCCTTTCCTGTGACCCCTCCCTCTGCTGCTCTCCCTACCATGTTTCATTTTGCATTCCTGGTGATGAGCCATTTCGTCTCTCTTGCATGATGCATAAGTTCTATTTTCCATCTGCAGTAGTTGAAAAGTTAAAGTTCAGGCCCACAAATGTTTTCTGAATAATCACCGAGCTGTAATGGGTAAAAGAAGGAGCAAAGGAGACTATTTTGTTTGGGTTCTCTTTCATTGATGGCAGACACTTTGTAGAATTGTTTGAAATATGCTTCATCACTTGGCTGCATAGTGGTGTAGTGGTTAGCAAGGAGGTTGCAGGTTCAAGCCTCTGCTCAGCTCAATGTGCAGTTTGCATGTTCTCCCATTTTGGTGTGTGTTGTGATACGCCTGCGTCCTCCCACCATCCAAAGCCTTGCATGTCAGGTTGATTGGTCATTTGAAATTGTCCTTAGAATACAGTGTGTGACTGGTTGTTTGTTGCTCTCTGTGTTGGCCTTGTGATGAACTGGTGACCTGTCCAGGGTGTACCCCACCTCTCACCCAATAATTGCTGGGATAGGCTCCAGTTACCCGCAACCCTTCAATGGAATAAATGGTACAGATATGGATAAATGCTTCATCACTTTTTTCAGTTAATTAAACATTTGTTCAATCAAAATACTTCCAATGTCTTTATGTGAAAACAGAAAAGATAGTTTGACAGAGAACATTCAGACTGAAGTGTGTCAGTGTGTGTGTGTGTGTGTGTGTGTGTTTGTGTAGACCGGCATGATGGCTGCATTTTCCTAATTGTTTTATGATTGTACATTTGTCTTCCTATGGAGGATTTTTACTTATGATGTCGGCTTTGGAGATTAAAGCTTCTGTTGTTGTACCTAAACTTTATAAATCAAGTCAAATCTGTCTGCTCTTAAAACTTAAAATTAACCACTCATTTCCTCTTTTTTCAAATCACTTACTGTTGTTGTTGTCATTGTGTTTCTATTTTACCTTAGGTTACTATAAATCTAATTGTCACACTCTTGTGTAAAGAAGTAACTGCAGAGGATGCAGACACATTTGTATGCAGCACGGATTACGGCCGTGCTTCCTTTTCAGACGGGGTCAACTTTGTTGTAAGCTTGCAGCTGCTGTATGTGGCTCGTTGCATCGAAGTATTTTGGCTAAGAGAAGACAAGAGTGAATATGCTGGGTCTAGCTAGAACAGTTGGAAAGCTAATAGCAAACACTGAGGAAAATCTCGCTAGCCAATGCAAATGTAGGCAGCAAGCTGCAGCCATGCAGCATCAAAGAATAACTAGACTGATTTACATGAAGTGGAGGCATCAGCATCTACACAGTGTGGTCCTGTCTGATCTTTTCAGAAAGAAAAATAGTCCATATTTCAGGGAATGGGGGGGATTTAAAAAATGCTAATGCTTCACTGTTGTCAAAAGCACAAGTTCAGCTGATAATTATAATCCTCTTTATCCAAATTATGCAGCTAATTGCTTCACCTTACATCTTAAATGTAAACAGAACAGGAAAACACTACAAACAGGAAGACACTGTATAATACTGTAGCCATAGGGTTAAGAGATGCAGCCAAAAAAAAATCATTCAAGTCCTAACAGCCTTGAATGCTCCTTCATATAACTGCTTTAAATTATGGATGTTTTGTTGGCCTGATGCCAGTTTGTCCACCCACAATTAAAACTTCCCTCTCAGTCTTTAAGGCAGTTTAAGTCTAGACTGAAAACCCACCTCTTCTACCTGATCTTCTGATACTAGGGTTGGAGTTTGTTGTAATGATTTTTATCCATCCATCCATTATTTACCACTTATTCCCTGTACAGGGTCGCAGGGTGAGATGCGGTGTATACCCTTTTATCATACTATGTTTTTTTTTTACTTATATTTTATATTGTCTTTAGCTGTTAATGTTAAACAAATACATCTAGATCTGAACTAATTGAACCACTGATGAAAATACTACAGTATTAGTATAGTTTTGTTACTTAGCTTGTCAGCAGGTGAGGTTAAAGAATGTGTTCTTCAGCTGCTATGCTGTGAAACTTGTAGGCATATCCACATATGTACCAGTGATATTGTTTTGTCAAAGATAAGGCCCATCTATCTTTGGAATAGGACACAAAGTATTCCCACACATACCATTTGTGCCAGGATGGTCTGCTCAGCACAGCTTTCCTCAGTGGTTTCCTCTTTAATTGTAGCAAACACTGCAACAGCAGTTAACAGGTCATAAACACATGTGATCGATCAACCTGATGCGCTTTTTTTGGGTTTACTTTGCAGAGCAAATTACTGCTAATAGGGTGTTACAAACAGTAAATGTTGAAACAGAATGGAGTTTAATTTCCACTGGAATATTTTTTTATATTCACCAACTAATTTGACTTTTTTAAGACAAATCCTACCTCCTGTTGTGTCTAAACAAACTTTAGTTCCCTCTCCCCTCTTCTCCTTTTGATTAAAAAACCCCACTGTTGTCATTGTTCTGGCAGCCTTGCCGTTATCCCTAAGCGGTGGAAAACTTGCTTTAACTCTTCTGTGCTTCTTGTTTCTCCTCAAAGAGGCTTTGCTTGTCCTTGTCCCACTCCACCACCACCTCCCCACCCTCCCTTCCTTTTTATTCCTGTGAACAAAATCACATTTTCCAACCTGCTTATATGCAGTCAAGCATAGACAAAAGCACTAAATCATATTTATGAGGGACATTTGATGCCTGCTGCAAAAAAAGTAGGCTGTCTATTCATCAGCTGATGGATCTGGTGGGACAGGAAATATTTCCAAATCAAAAAAAGTCAGCGATGAGTATTAAAAGCCGCTTGTTTCAACTTGCTCTCAAAGTGAGAATTAAAAAATGTCATTTTTATCGGCGCTCTTTCCTGAGACAGCAGCCTCCAAGGGGCTGCCAGTCAAAGTTCCTGGTTATGTCTGTTATTTGTTTGTGCGTGACTGCGTGTATTTCTGCGAGGGAAGTGCCTGAAATGACACTTTTATTTTCATTTCAAAGTTGGTTGGCCTGCCTGTCTGTTTGGTGTGATTTTTTTTCTCCCCTTCATTTATGTGGAAATATTTTGCTGAGTATGCATGTTGCTCTTCACAGTGAACAGATTTCCACCTGGAAGCACACTTCTGCATCCAAATTAAATTGCTGTCTTCTGTCTGTTTCTTTCTTCTGTATGTGCTTTGATTAGTTGCTTATAAAGCCGGGGGATGATGGAGAAGTGGGTCTGGAGCTCTCTTCACATACAAGCGCACTAACACGAGCCCTCCTACTGAAAACTCCCCACCTCACATACAGTCAGGCAGTTTGGCAGGGCACATGTTATGCTTATCTTTCCCTGTATTTGCCAGTTTTCTCTTCCACTATGTCTTCTCTTCATACATTCTATCATTTCTCACTTCACTCTCCTTATGCCAAAACTTCCTTTATTTCAGATGAAACGGTGTGACTCAAAATAAACATTGTCTCATGCGATCTGCTCATTAATCTCATCTTATCTCATTTTCCTTGCTCTCATCTTGCAGGAACACTTTTTCCACTGATTTATAAAGCTTCATTCCAATTATAATTGCCACTCTGAAGGTCGTTATGTATGTAGATGGATAAGTATGTACAAGTTCAAGCACCAAATTCATTTTCTTTTGTCATGTAGCTCTTTGCTGTGTGTAAAATTTCCATTTATATGTCTTTCATGCAGATGTTACTGGAAACAGATGCACAAAAAGGCTCAAAGCCACCCTCTTTGAGAGATTGATCACTAATGTTACAGGAAGAGGCAACCCAGCTGAAGCCTTATTATCAGAAAGTGTTTAAATTGCAGATAGAAGTGACCAACGACACTCATAAGCACCCAAGAAAACAATGGAGAACTAATTGGTCACTGACACGACAAAGGTCACCCTCATCTTTGACCAGCATAAATGTGCTGTGAGGTGTGTATGTGTATATACATGCTTTAGGGTTTAAAAACAAGAAAGACAAAGCAGGGGAGCAAAGAAAACATGCCAGTAACTTTGGCTGCTGATAAAAAAGGAAAAGAGTGACAAAAGATGGTTGAAGAAGTGGAGCTTTGATGCTTTGATGCAAAGCCCATCAACACTGCAGGAAAAACTGATGGACAGACACGGGATTGAAGGGATGTGTAAATTCAGTAAGGCATCATCAGTAAGACTTGTTTGTTTTTGTGGTTTTTCTCTCGGCTTTCTCGTGGCAGCCTCCTCCAAATTCCATGCTTGCTCAGTGGGGATTGTCTTTCTGTCAGCTTTTTGGAAGCTGATATGAAGCTCTCCTGGTAAGCTACTGAATCTTTGCATGAGATGCGCTCTGATTGGTTGCTTAAAAGAAGCAAGCAAACAAAAGCAAATTATATTTATTCAGGTTTGGTGGAAGCATTTTACCCTCTTTTACCTGTTTGTGATACATGCTACATAAATGTACCAATAATGAAGTTGCAACTAGCAAGTTTTCTTCAACATAAGTAACAAAGGGGCTGCACAGTAGTTAGATGGTTGGCCCTGCAGCCTCTCAGCAGATGGCAGAGGGGAGGCCTGAAGAGTGGTCCTTTTGTGTGTAGTTTACATGTTTACAAGTTTTCATTCTCTCAGGTGTTCTCAGGTACTCCAACTTCCTCCCATCATCCAAAGACATTTACGTTAGGTTAATTAGTCACTGAATTCTCCCTAGAGTGAGTGCAAGTGGTTGTTTGTCTCTGTGTTATCCCTGTGAGGGCCAAGATATTCTCTGCCTCTTGCCTGCTAATTACTGGGTTATAGGCTCCAGCTTCCCACAACCCTGAACTGGACTTAGCAGTGTATAAAATGAATGGATGGATGGTTGGATGGATGGATGGAGGGATGGATGATATGCTAGTAACAAAGCCTTAACTCTACATTTTATGTTTTCCACACATTTTCAGACTGAAAGAACCAGATTGCACATCTGGTTTTGTTCTATCTACTGTTGCACAACTCGTTGATGTTAAACCACACTAACGTGCAGTTTGTGTAGTTATCCAGGCGTCTTGTAAAATGCAAAACATATCAATTTTTCCCATAAGGAAAACTTTTATCACAGCATGATGAAACCAGATGAATGTTAGCAAAAGTTATTCACCAGAACAAAGTTATTGAATATGTGTAGGAGATACATGACTGTTTTATAAGCTGTTGTTGCCTCATTTTATTGAAATATTTTATTAGATTTTCCCTTTATTAAATAGAATCTGTTGTCCGTTCTTCCTTTTGATCGAAAGCGACATATGAACATAATAGGTTTAAGCATTTATAGTGGAGTAAAGGTAGAGGTCCAAAGACTTATACGATCTCTATACCTCCACCACAAATTGTCATTTCATATGTTAACAATATAGTCTGTTAATACAGAAGATTGGGCCTTGAGCAGAGCCAGAAGTAGGATAACAAGAGGTGGATAATTAAGGTAATGAGATTGCTGCCACATTTATTTTTCATGGCCAGTAGCCATTGTTGGTGAAAATCTGCATTGTATTCAAAATAGATAGTTATAACTCTGTCACAATATCATGGCTATAATACTGCTGTCTTTTTATTCTTTCCTTTTTCTAAGGCAATTGTTGTTCTATGGGAGAGGATATATCTATATCTATGACTGTATCACACCAACTAGCTTAGTTGCACCCTCCAATCCTGCAAATAAAGAAAATTATGGAACATTTTTTGCAAAAATCATCTATACTTCATTCTTATCATGTCATTGTGCTGGAAAAAAAGCATAGAAACATTTATGGCGCAGTAGTTTTTTGTTTGTTGTGTGTGTTCTTGCTGGGGTTAATGAAGCTGTCTCTGCTGCTGTGCAGTAGTTCTCTGATCAGATGGGGCTTTTTGAGCTCAGGGTTTGGAGCCTCTACATGTCTCCATATATCACTGATTGATTTGTCCTCCTGTAATGTGTTTTTATAGGTTGAATCTGTGAGTGTAGACATGAGCCATAACAGTCTTGTTTGCCTGCTTGTTGCTCTGCCAGCCTGAAATTCCCAGTTGGCTTAGTGATAGACGTGCTGGAAGTTTGTGGTCTTTCTGCCTTCTTGCTTCTCTCCCTCTAAACTATTTCTTTTGGGGCAGGTTCTCAGATGTAACTTTCAGTAAAAGAAATAGCCATCAAGAATGAAATGCATAGAATATGTACAATAGAAATTAACATTGGGCTGCACGATGGTGTGTGGTCATTAGCGCAGCCTGTTTCCTCCCAACATGCATAGACATGCATGTTATGTTGATTGGTCTTTTGAAATTGTCTTTTGGAGTGAAAGTGTGTGCCTGGTTTTTCGTATCTCTGTCTGCCTTGTTATGCACTGGTAATTTGTCCAGGTGCACCCCGCCTCTCACCCAATGATTGCTGGGATAGGCTCCAGCTACCCTGTGACCCTGAATTGAAATAAGTGGTACAGATAATGGATAAATGGCTGGAAATTAACATTAAAGTTGAAACGGTGTGTAGTATTTTAAGGATAAAAAAGGTGGGAGTATGACAATTTTTCATACAAAAGCAGTACAAAAGAGTTTTCTATGTTAATATTTTAGCATATAATGTTTGCTATGAACCAGACTGTGTCCAGTTTGGCATTAAATTTAAATCTTCACTTGATTGTAAAAGGCAATCAGGACATGGTCTCTATTGTAAGTGGCTCTGTCAGGATCATAAACTTGAGCATAAGTTTGGTTAACTGATTTTTTTTTTTACAACTAAACAAAATGAAAAACTGTTCAAACTAAAGTGTGAAATCCTTGTAAGATCACTGCTTAGCTACATCTCTTAGTATCATCACTTATAAATGTTTTTTGTAGCATTTTTTTTTTGGTTATTTGGGGAACTTTCATCCAAAATTTTCATAATATCTCAAATTCTTTGCATACAGCACATTTTTTAGGTCTATCCATAAATTCCTAGCAGTGTATTTTCTACTATTAAAAGCACATTTAAATCCTGGCAAGAGTCAAAGAAATAGAGACTTTCAACACACTGAAATTGGCATAACTTGACTTTTTGTAATGAGGATTTCCAATAAACCAAAGAGTATTGTGACACAATTTTTCTAAGAGGTTAAATCTCTGGTTGTCCAAACGTTTGTATTATAAAACAAAAAGTATGTTATTTTATATGAAAAAGTATAAATATTTCTTAAAATGTTGAAAATTATGTTTCTTTCATTTTTTTTTACCTTTTGTTGTACTCTACAGACCATCTCTCCCTCCATCCATCCATTATCTGTACCACTTATTCCAACTCATAGTCGTGAGTAGCTGGAGCCTAGCCCAGCAATCAGCAATCACCCTGGACAGGTAGCCAGTCCATCACAGGAACAAAATATGTAAACCAGCTGTTTGTGTAGAAATTTAAGCTGAATTAGGCTAGAAAGTTTGAGCAATTCTTTCTCTGGGCACAAAAATATATAAGAGTAGTGGACATGCGGCCTACTCATTCCCAACCCAGTTGCAGACTTTGCTCCCAGTAATGTTTTTATATTACCGTACAATGTAAAAACTGCTCCAAGCTGAGAAATAAAACCGTTAGGGGTTGTTGAGCAAAAGGATTATGATAAGCTCACAATGTGAGTTTATCAATCACCATCACTTTTTATGTCCTGCAGTATGTTGCTGCCACATTCTGGACCTGCATTTTTATTTTTCCACATTCTTGCAATGAGGTTTATCTTGTGATTCACAAACATGCTCCATATTAAGATTGATAGTGTCTCTCTCCGCTTGTTCCCTGTCATCACAACAGTTGTTGAGCAGATGATGAACACAGTCATTGCTTCGCCAGTCCTGATAGCTAATGCAGATACTCATGAGAACAGCATTTGATTTACACATCCATGCAGCTTGTTGTTGTTTTGTTTTTTTGTTGCCTGTCTTATCAGTGATATAATGCATTAGATTTTATTTGAAGAGTCTGAGGTTTGCTCAGATCACATTTGTTAAAAACAGGTTTCCCCAATAAATCAGATGCTGCTTGTATCTTTTTCAGTCTTCTGTTAGATCATTGTCAGCATCTTTCCTCTACTGTATTTTTCCCTCCTCTCACAGTGGTGGTGATAGCCTGTAAGACCATGTCACATTGAATTGGTCATTATCTCATTTTTTTCCCACGAGGGCAGGCATGCAGTTACTGTTTGTGTGTGTGACTGAGTGTGTATGGGTTTGAAAGATGCCTTGTCTGCTCAATAATTCAGGAGGTTTCTGCAGCTACACCTCATGCTTGAGGGGAAACGAGATGGAAAGAGAAGAAGCGGAAACAGTGACACCAAATGCGGTGATCATATCCTTGGAGTTTTTAGTACGTCTTTGGATTTTTTGCCAAATTATTTAACTTATTATGATAAAGTAGCATGTAGAGAGGTGTCACCTTCTTTGTTTTTATAGTACTTTTGATTTTCTTGATTGTGACTTCATGGTGCTTTGTGAGCAATTTTACTTTGGGATTCTTTTTGAATGATGTTTTGTATTTGTCACCAGTGCTTTATGGCAAAAGCTTCAAGTATACATTTGGAGATGTAATACAGTTTAATTATAATTATACAAATGAATAAAGTAACGTATGTATTGCTGGAAATACAAAGTGGATGAATGAATGGTTGAACATTAAATGGATGGCCGAACACTTTAAGTGGAACCACAACCACTTGTTTATCAGTAACTCCACAATAAATGTTAATAAATGTAAAAGGCTGAGAAGGATGTGGTGAGTAGGAGCTGGGTAAACAGCAGGGTTTATTATATGAATGACATGGTAAGCACATTGGAGATAAATGGAGAGTGATACTCTCTATGAAACCCTTTGCATTACATCAAGGGGTTCACATTTACTGCCACAGTAACAATGGCATGTTGCATATGCATTATTTTAGAGGGGCCAACCTTTTTGCATCCTGAGTTTTGCTGTATTTTCTTTTTTTCATGATCCCAAACTGTCCTCTTTATGTGAGGTGTACCGGTAAGCATAAATAACCTGGTGTTTTTGTTGGCAGGACTCACTTGAAAGAGAGGTCTGTGATCTTAAAAGAACATCCCTGGTAAAAATGAACTAAATAAGAATAAATTTGCCACAGTTTAAATGTTACATGCATCAACTTTTCTCTCTAATACTTCATTTGATCTGCAGGCAGCTGCAAAAGTCAATACACTTCATCCGACTGTGCTCAGGGCCTGATAATAACTAAATAAATGAGAGTTTAAGATTATAATTAGAATATTTGAACTCATAATTGAAATATTTTAAACTATTTTATAATAAAAAACATGCTTAACAGCTGATGTGTCATGAGTTATTTCAGCTAAACCAGAAGACAATTGTTACAGTCAAACTCACAAAATCAATTTGCAGGGAAGAATTTCCATCCACAGAGTCATAATGTTGATATGAATGTGAAAGAAAAATCAAATTAGGTTTTTTTTATGGTGGTAGGACAGAAAATTAGCTCCCCAGCTGTGTCTTCCAGCTGTAATCCAGTTTTAGACTTCAGCACCACGGCCAGCGCCATACTGGGACATGTTTGTGTTCTCAGAGTGGGTCTGAGTGAAGCTCTGCTCTTTGTTGAGTGTGAAAAATTAAAGTTCAAGTGAATAAAAAGTATTGTGATGGATAAAGTGCTATGCTGAGCTGGCTGAGGTGCAGCTGAGCTTCCTGGTAGTTGTGCTTTTTGTAGAGATAGTTTGTGCCTTTCAGTGCCAGCTCTGCTTCCATTTTCGGTGGTGCTTTGCAGCCGCGCTCCTTTCACATGCCACAGTGTTGTCAAAGAAACAGCTGGCTGGACGTCCTGTTTTAGGTTGACTTTCAAACCCAGAGAGACATGACTAACCAGATTTAAGCCAGATGGTGTTTTTAATCTCTCATATGCCATTTCATTTAGTTCAGTTTAGTTATTCAAGATACAGATTTCAAGGACAAACTGTAATCCACAAGTCATATGCTATTTCATTTTATTTGTCATGTAAATATGGTTAGTGATGAACACTTATGGAGGACAGCCAGTTAGATCATTTTAATCTGCATCAAGCATTAATATTAAGCTTACAGTGCTATCTCTATTTGGTATTAGATAACTTTATGACATAATTTGTAGAAACACAAAATGTTTGTTTATTATAAGCCTGAAAAGATCTTTTTTATTACTGGAGCCTATTTTAAAGCCTGATTTTATTTTTAGTTATTGTCCATAGTCTAGATGAATGACACTGGAGGACAGAAAGTAATCCCAGTGGGATTTGCCTCACTGTATGCAGATTGAAAATCCATTTGTTAAAGTTTGACACTATAGTTTGTTTGAGCTGGATTACCAGGGCTAATTTGACAACAATAAATATTACACTGCTGCTTTTCTTTCTCATAGTTTTAAATTGTTCCAAATTTTACAAAGTTTTCCATGTTTTAACCTAATAAAGATGCTACAGCTTCACCATGTCTGCATATTTTTTTTTACAGATTTAAAACATTTTCTTCTGTCAATACAAAGTTGAAGGTGAATAATATGATTGGTAATCTTTCTTTCTTATGGTAGAGTAATGTTAATTCTCCCTAGCAATGTTTAATGTAAGACGGTTGTAATGACCCAACTCTGCTAGGGGAGGTGTAACAAAGAACTGTAGGCAGATGTTAGGATGGAAATGCTGAGAATTTGTTGTCACAGGTGGCGATGAGGAACAAACTAATAGTGGTAATACAAGTGTTGGGATTAGTGAAGCCATTTAAAGCAAAAAATGCACTAAATCAGCTGCACACACACACGCGTGCGTGCACACACACACAAATAAATTCAAAACCAGCCAGTACAAAAAGAAAACCCAAGTCTTAAATGTGTAAAACAAAAACTGGTAAGATACATTAGAAAATAGAAAATGAAGTAGCTCTAATAGCTATGCCTAAACACAAAGTACTATACACGATTACGCATCAGCCACACACACAGTCACATTCACCAGGTTGCAATTGATGGGCAGCCTGTCTGTGCAGACATCAGCCAATGAGTCCACAGCTTCAGCTGGTTCATATCTCCCACAGTGCGGCTGCAACGCCAACAATTGGCCAAGCAGTCTGCCAATCATCTGGCGGGAATGAAGGTGTGAGGGCCAATCCCTGGTGGGTGATGGCAATTAGACAGAAAGGTAGGAAGTCATAACAGTGGTGCAGCTTGGATTTGAGCAAAGAAAGAAGTTTAGGTTAGTTAAAATTGGTTAGAATTGCAAAATACTTTGTCAAAGGTTCACTTTTTAAGCACTCTTTATTCCGATACCTTGAAGACATTACAGTATGTAGTCATCAAGGCAGATTTATGTAAGTGCTTTTTAGTGGTCCATGATCATGAAAATGTGAACCAGTTTGACAATCCTTACAGATGCAAGATGTTTACTGTCATATTTGCTTTTTAGTCATCTTTGGATGTAGGATATTGTGCCACATGGTGAGAAATGGTGTGTCATTAAACTGACTTGCTTGCATATTAAAGTGATTCATTCAGCATCAAACATCTGGTGCAGAGTATTTGCTGTTACTATTATGTAAAAATGGACTTCACATTGCATGTGAAACTCTATTGGCTGTAAATGCACTTGCTCTCCATTTCTTGTGGTAAGCATCTATGGTATATATTTGTGGGTTCGAGGCTTTGGGGAAGAGGAGCTTCATGATCTAGTGCTCACGCAATTCACCCGACCTTTTTTCAGTGGGAGAAACTGCTGGGATATGGAGCTTGTTGTCTTTAAAGCCATGGAGTCCAGCAGACCATGCCCTCTGATGACTGGAAATCCTTCCACTTAATATAACATAGAGTGATGAACTCACAGATCTCATTTTCTTCACTCGATCACCCTTCACTTCATCTTTTACTCCTGTGCCATAGAACTGATACAAGCACCATATATGTGCTGACGGCAGCAGTCCGAAAAATGGCGCATGGGGGAAGGACTTGGGAAGAATAATGAGGCCAAATGGCCAGTCATGTGTCAGGGATGAATAAAGAGAGAGATTGATTGGGTCAGTGTCATACTTCAGTTGATGAGGAAGAAAGAGAGAAAGGCAGAGTGAGATGGATTTGAGTGTGAAAACGAATACATGCATATGCATGTTGGAGGGTGACACACAAAATGTTTGACAGCATTAATTAAACTCAGTTGAATCAGCCTCTGAGCTGCAGCTTCAATCACATTTTAATGAGCCACGTACCCAATGGCACACATGGGATAAGGCCTGTCTTTTTAAACTACCCCTTTTCTCTCAGTCTGCCCCGCATGCATGTGTGGACGTGTGTGTGTTGGTGAGTGTGTTCCTAACCTTGAAGGGCACAAGCTTTTGGCTTATTCCCATTGAGTTCCTCATGGATTTTAGATAATAAGGTGTGCTGGGATGTTGCTGATCAACACTGGGAGCTTCTTTTATCTGGAACCGACTGATAAAACAGGTCCATTCCTGCCAGGACTGGTGGACGCTGCTTCACTGTGGATAACACCTTTTTAGCTGCTGCAATTATAGGGTTTGTGTGGTCAGAACATTTCATTTGCTCTGCATTAGCATATGATACATTGTCAGGTCAATTTAATCAGCTCAGGTTGGTTTATTACAGATATATTTTAATAAGGGTATAGTACAAGTTAATTGATATGAAATTAGTTATCTTAGACTTATCAAAAACTGTTCATCATTAGAACACTAACATTGTTGGTTGTGAACATCCAATCCTGCAGCATTTCCTGTAGCATGTAGAGCAAATTTATATTTATATGTGTGTGTGCTTGTTTGCATACATTAAATGTGTGTGTGTGTGTGTGTGTGTAGAATGAACAATGTTGGCAAGTGTTGAAGGTTCACAGTGATTTGGTTTTAATTATTTCTTGCATATCTCATTTTTCATGCTATATTGGAAAAAGTGGCAGCCAGTATTTCATTGGAACATGTCCGGAGAGGTGCATTTAATAGCCTAATGCATAATGTAATTAGAAACACATTTAATTTATTTTTACTGGTAAGTTTAATTATCTTAATTTACTTTTAATGTAATCTGCAACACTATAAACTGCTGGATTTGCTCTAACCTGATGATAGATATTCAAGAGGAAGTTTATGACCCTTGTACTTGTATTACTGTGGCTTGTCATAGTTAGAGCAATGACATTTAGATAGAACCACCAACACAGTTTTTCTCTGACTGGCCTCTCAGAGACAGACAGAAAGAGTTCTTGTGGCTCATTTACAATAAAAGTTATTTTTGTCATTGTGTGTGTGTGTGTGCTTGTGTTCTGTGAGCATGGGAGGCCATATGGCATTAAGAATGCTGCTTGTCATGGTAAATTATCTCCATGTTTATTAGTAGTAACTTCACCTGGGTTAAGACAAGAGGGGTAAGGCATTCCTAATACAGGATAAACCCTAATGCTAAATTCAGTTTCATAATGTGATGAGCCATGCCAATGCAACCTTGAAAACTAATATGACATCAGTTCAGTCAGGTTTTAACACTGGATCCAACCGGATTCACATTCAATCCAAAGGGCTGTTTAAAGTTTGTTTCCTTAGTTTAATCATTCAACTTTCTTAAATTATCTCTACTATGATTCTTGTTTGGACAAAGTTATGTTTTTTTTTTATTCTTACCTGGCTGTATGACACAAGCCATAGAGAGAAGCTCCATATCATATGTGGCTTTATTGTGTTATGAGATACTAATGACTATAAAGCAGATAACCTTGCTGATGAGCTGCCCTATCATACCAGTGGCTGGGTAAACTCCTTATAAACATGGAAGGTAGACTCCATGATGCACATATAAGGTGTCAAGTATCACTACATAGAGCCACATAGAGACCTTACTGACAGCACAATAATGCATCAAAACTTAACAAGGTATGCATGCATATATATCTGTGTATGTGTAAGTGTACTGTGCTTGTGTTAGACTCCAACAACATATCACTTTTTAACCTATTGAAATTTTGTCTTCTTTTCATGTCCCTCTTCTTTTTCTATCCCTGGTGCCGCAACAGGTAAGTTTCTATTTTTCTGTTTGCTGATTGTGTTGTTGGCTGTCGTGTGTTTGAGGGAGTAATGGAGAAAAAAATGTTTGCTTAGCTCAAATCATCTAAAAATGTCTGTGTGGTTTGATTGCTGTCAAACAGTAAACTGCTGCACATGTGGGACCACACACATACAACTTGATGCCGTGTTCATCAGAGTGTGCTGTTAGGCTTGTTTACCAGTTTGTGTGTACAATAATTGGGACTCCAGAGGTTTCAGCCTTTTTTTTATATACACAGACACACACATACACACACATGCACATTGATTCAAATGCACAAAGCTTTATTTTGCTAGCACGATGCCTTGTTGACTTTAAGGTTGCAAGCATGGTTATAGGCTGCTATATGTGCCTTAGCAGGTGCAGCTTTGGTTCACATGGCTCACATGTGACAGCTGGGATTTATCTCTGCTCCTCTGCTCTGCCCGGAGTCTCCACAGGCATAGTACAATTTGATTTTGCTGCTGTCTGATATCACCACAAATAGCAAAAACTGTACCGCCCTTATTCTCCATGCTGTGAACTGGCAAAGTCAAGTGAAATAACCACTTAGGTGATAATGTACCCCACAAGCACAATACCATACAACAGCATGAGGTGTGAAAATCCTGATATGGGTGTCGTGAAATACCCCGCTGACTGTTCTTTAACTCTGAGCAGTAGGTGACTGCCTTCCCCCTACAAAAGCAGATCCCTTTACTTTTTTTAATGAGTTTTCAAAAAGAGCACACAATAAAAGCTAGTACAACCACAGTCAGGATGTTATAGACCCTGTTAAAGTGTAGATGAATATCTTATCAGGAGGAAGTGTTCTGAAAGATGTTATTGATACGGGAAATTGTTCCCGGCGCCGAGCAGGGAAACAACTTATTCCGCAGAGAGAGAAGTTGAACAGCATCATAATGTCAGGAGCTGAGCCCAAACTCAGAGTCAATAGGTGAATTACTCAGTGGAGATTTATTTTAACAATATTCATTCAAAGTACAGCTGTTGCATCCGCAGAGGAAATCGAGAAGCGATCTCTCATACCCGATACTGTCCTGAGTATTTAAAGCCAACCAGAAAAGGCTCCTCCTTGGTTCCTACAGACACATACGACTTTATCAAATCCCTAATTCCCAAAATAAGAAAAATCTCCTGACACTGTGCTGTTTTCTCGGTCATACAGAAAGAATTTTTGTATGCATACATAGCTGTGCTTAACCTGAATAAGCCGGTTTTTCCCCAGTGCTCTGCTACAGTTAAGGTCAGCATTGACATTTTTAACATGCCTGCTTTTATTCTCAGCTATGGACTGTTTGATTCTTTTTTCCTACATAAGAAACACATTGTTAAAGGATTTGACTGATGTATGATGCAGCATTGGGACTACAAGCAATGTTTTGCAAAAAATGTTTTAATTTTTTAGTGTAACAAGTTAAACTTTGCCCCAATCTTGGACAAATACAATGGCCTGATTAGGATCTGCCCATTTCATACATAAAGTTTTATAGTATATGACAAGCTAAAAAAAAACAGCATGGTTAAAAATGCTCTTTTCTTACTTTCTTTTTACTTTGCTTGATCATCGAATGTGTTCAGATGTCCCATAATGTAAAACAGATCACATGAAACCACTTTAACAGTAAACTAGGTCTAAAGGAAATTTTTTACTATATTTCAATTTTAAATTTTAAATATTACTTAATAAAAAGTTGAGTTGAATTGAAATTAAGTCTAAATTTTGCTCTGAGACTTGCACGGTCAAAGGCTTAACCAAATGAATAAAGTACTTTCGAAATCTGGTGCATTTGGGTTCACATAAATCAGAGCTGTTCCAACAGTTTCCCACCAGCACATGTTTACCTCGAGAACACAATCTGAACCGGTGATCTGAAAAGGTCGTTTATCAAGTGCAGTCTCATTATTTTGACTTCCTATACAACCAGGAAAGCACTCACTGGTAAAATACGGCATCTTCATGCAGCTGCTGTTGCGTGTATGGCTAAAAAATGTAAAAGCCTGAATAAGTCAAAATAATTAAATAGACTTATTTTAACAATATATTGCATGACAACTACTGATTTAATTATTATGCCAATACTTTGGTTCAATTTGAGTAAGACTGGAGGATTCAAACTGACATCTGAAAGCACACCCTGCAGCTTTGCTGTAGTATCAGCTGCACACACTGTTTCATCTGCAGTTACAAATCACCCACAGTTTCTATGTTTAGTCAGAACGTGTGTAAGACCTGCTGACAGAATTAAACAGTCTCAATGTTGTTTAACTAAACATCAACTTAGGCATCTTTTTGCACAGATTTCAAGTTTACATTTGCATTAATGCAGCTGTTAAGAGTGAACCCCACTTTTATTAAACTTCCATGAACAAATGATTAACTTACTCCAACAGTTACAACAGTAATTAATCTATTTTTACATCTTTAGCCCTGCTTAAAAATCTTAACTAACATGTTCATTTCCATAAAAATATCACCATTTAATCATTAATATTATATACACCCAAGTGGACAAATGAAAATGAAAATCATGAACCAATTTGTAATGTGGATTTCCTAAACAAATTTCAAATTGCATGTGACGATTAATGTAGGAATAGATAATTAACTGTAAGCTTAGTGCTGCTCTTACTGAAGTTGAGGTAAAATCTCAGATGGCCCTACTACTGATGTAAAGCCCACTTTCATGTTTACAGTGGATTATGAGCACTTGTGCTCTGCTGCTTCCTCTCACTGACATGTTTGTTCACTCGCTGCAGACCATGAGACGTCAGAGGATAAAACTCATGCCTCATACTAAATCTTGCCTATTCCATACACTTCTGGCATGGTGTGGATACCATAATTAACTGCCACAGTGAAGACAACTTCAAGAATGGTTTCCTTGCAGAAGACACCAGGATTTAATGAACACCAACCTCGTGTGCCTCTTTAAAATGCCAACTTCGTTTCAGAGTAAATATGTTGGACAAAGCCAGTGACATCTTGCATATCGGGTTATTTAGCTTTATTTAAAGCAATGCAGAAATAAATATGCAGAAAAGCTAGGGAAATTAGAGTTTAAATGAGTTAATTAGTGTGTATTGATTCTTTGCTGCAGCTATACATGCTGCTGAAGAAGCGGTTTAATCAGCTGTCAGTTCATGCTACTGACACTTTAGTGGAAGGTTAAGATCTTTAGAGGATTTTTTAAGTTTGCATGTGCTCAGTGCACGCTCCCTCCATTTATTGTCTTGGTTATTACAATTAAATTGAAATAAGTGCATCTGTCATTAGAAAAGCTTGCCACAAGCAGAGTCAGTATGCCTCTTGCTAATGTTGTCATAACTGTAAAAACACAGTAGTTACATCCACTTATGTTTGCACCTGAAGGCTTTGATTGAATCTGCATGCTGTTTTAAATCACGCAATTTAAATGGTATAAACAATATTTGATCTGAGTGCATATGTCTTATCATGAAAAAGATGAGTATCACTGCAGTCTATTTGGTGTGACTATATTGTGCAGTTTGGTTTTATAAGGGGAAAGTCACGCTGTTTCATGTATATCATTTTAGCAATTATGTGGCTATCTCCAGATAAGCACAACATAAACAGATGTAAATGTAAATCTGATGGGTTTTCCAACTTTATATAGCATGTAGTCTATTTACTCTTGAGGAAGATTAAAATATGAATAACTTGTGCTTGATAAACAAGTCTTTGGAAATCTAAATATGGTTCCAATTGTCAGACCATAGAGTAATCTGAAGCTGATACACATCCTACAGTAATTTAGCTATGATCTTTAGAACTTCATATACAATCTGAATGACTAAATGTGAAGCTTTCTTGGCCTGGTATGCTATTGGTACTTGTATATTATTCCCATGTAAATAATAGCATTGTGCTTAGTTATATTCAGAAAATACCCCTTAGGAATCATTACATTGAACACATTTTTCAATTTATAATTTCTGTGACACATTTGGACATGCAGACCATAATATTTTACATTTAACACATGCATAACTTTAAATTGTATTGAATTGTAAAAGTGTGAGCATTGAAACACATTATGAAGGCTTTACATCTTAATTAGCTTTCAAATCATTACTGAAACCAATCAGGGGAGTTGAGCAGTGGCCTTTCTTTCAATCAAAGTCAAGACACACCTGAACGACATCTAATGTCCATAAAAAGTCCAGATTCAAAACAGAGGTTCATTGCAGCACTCCTGCAGCTGTTAAAGCAAGAGGAGTGGACGGATCAGGAACAAGGTCTGTGTGCAGTCAGTGATGCAGGAAGTGATGCATTTCACTGCTGGATGGAACAGTAGATAAAAAACAGTGCAAAAATTAATAGAAGATCACCTTTACAGCAGGGCATTGATAATAAAAACACATAAAAACTACAATAAATTACCAAAACAGTTGCAAACTGAGGGTTTTGCCCAAAACAAAACTAAAAATGTGCAAGAGGCATGCTTGCCAAACAGCCTGGAAATATCACAGATTTAAAAAAAAAAACAATGAAAGGCCACTAAAATAAAAAAAAATTAAGCTGCTATTAACAACATTTATAAAATGTAATAATTAATGCTTTCTTTAGATGTAAAAACAATAAGAGGTTATGTTGTGAGGTGAGAGAGCGTATAGCAAGAGAGCAAGAGAGGAAAGCAGGCAAACTGAAGTGACAGCTCCATTACTGCTATCATCCATTAATGACTAGCCAGATCATTAGTGCGTGGAATGAATCTAGGTGCTCACACAGACAAACAAACACATAGCTGATCTCTGTTTTCACACAGTGTCATCAACCCAAATGAGTGAAATGGAAAGCGAGAGGAGAAGTCAGGGTGGTGACAAAGAGGAAGCACACAGAGGACAATGGGCTAAAAGTGGAATCGTGACAGATATGAGAAGCTGACCGAGATGTTAGTTTGCCAGATGCAATGCTCTTAAAGATTTATTCATCATTATTTAAAAAAGAGAAAAAGTGGTGGAAAATAAATATAAACCAGAATTTTAATGGCTCTGATTTTTTTCACCTTTTTATTATAAGATTGGAAGACAACAGCCATTATTAACGAGGAAGATAAGCCATTAGTTACACAAAAGAGCTGTGATGAATGTGAATTAAACTGTTCTGAGTCTGACTGAGAGGAAATGAAAAGGCTGATGGTCCTTCCTACATTTATTCTTGCTTCTTTTCTTTTTCCTTTTACTCTCAACATTAAGCCACCTTATTGTATTTATGTACCTATTTTTTCTGAGTGCGTAACTCTCATTTAGTTCCATTCTTCTTTTATGTTTATGTACCATCACCTTTTTTATTACATTGTTCTTTTTTATTAAACATTTAGACGACTCCACTGGTACTGGAGCCTCTCCCTCTTTGCACACTTCCAAAACGCCTTTCTTTCTCTTTGCATTTATTTATCCATTAAATGATCCTTCATGGTTTAAAGAACACTTACAGATTTGGTGTGGATAGTAAAAGACAAAAACTAAACTGTCTAAATCATTCTGTGATAATATGATGACCACCTGACGATTAAAGACCAGGTCCACCATATATCTGCAAAAGAGCCCTAACAAGTCATAGTATGGTAAAATAATTGTACAGTATTGTAAAATAGGTGGTAATATTCATATGATTGTAAAGATGCAGGTTTTCCCAGGATATTTCATAACAAATGAGAGGTGTTACTTTACCCTTCAGTGCTTTGAATGTCATGACTTATTGGTGTGTTTATGGGTGTGTGCATGTGTGCCAGTTGATGGCAGTAAATTGGACACAAATTTAAGGCTGCAGAAGCCACTTTTATAATAAGAGGACATGAGACAACTTGGCATTGTATTGATCGTATGCTGTGGACAACAGATCTTTGCAGCAAACTGATATAATTAAAGGGACAGTGATATTTTAATGCTGTTTTCTTTTGGCCTTGTTCTTCTTTAAAAGGCTCAGATGGTGCATTATTTCAAAGAAACTTAAATTTTCTATAAGCACAACTGATCTGCAAATATTAGTCTAACCTCAAACCATTTGTTCAATCTGAAACCTAATTATTCAACTTTGGGAACTAATTTCTCTCCTCTTGTTGAGTTCACATACTGCACAACTATAAAGAGATAGATGACCCCACAATATGCAAGTATATACAAAGACACTTTCAATGACAATATCTTTAGGCTCCAATAAGATGAAAAATCTGCTGCTATAATGTATGCAGTGGAGTATACAGTCTCATATGCTCACAAGTTCACACACAGTTGCACAGATATGCCCACAAGTGCTGCTCATGATCCATTGTATTGTGAGTCTGCATTGAATTTGCACCATACACACACAGAACACAGACCAACCTGTGAAGCTATCTTTACCAGGAAATTGCTTTGACTTCCATTCACTTTGTTCAGCCTAACCCTTAACCTAATTTGAACCAAAAGAATTACTAGTTTATCCCTAACCACCATCTAAACTTCACCCCAATTCAGCCTCAGAAGGATGTTCATTCATTGGTTCCCTCGTGTACAGCAGGTTCACACGATGTTCTGATAATTAGATAGAAAATAACACATGTTGGTGACAAAAGCAGAGCTGTAATCCTGAACAGACAATAAATAATTTTAAAAATAAAAGGAGCAACGCAGTAAAAAGGTGGAGTCGGTTAGAGCTTCAATATAATCACCAATCACATTGGCCCCTCTTGGCTCATTTAATTGCAGCCGACAGTTTTCTAATGAGCTGGGAGGGGAGGCTAGGTCAGGCTTCCATTGGAAAAACTTCTCCTGGAGGCAGTGGAACTACATTTACATTAACTTGCACATTATTAATACTGTCTGTATTTCTTGTTTAATTAAATGATTAGCACACATAGTAGCAGTTACTTTAAGTTTCTATGTGACCTGTAATTCCACCTTTTTAAATGCTGTTAGATCAGCAGCAGTTCTGCATGAATAGATGACTCCCTATAAAAATGTATCTCATACAACAGAACATATTCATTCTGTGGGCCTAAAGTTTTGTTTGGATTTTTATTTTCACTATAAGCATTCTCACCGACAGAGGTTAGGATGCTCATTCATTTTATCCTTTTTATCCTGGAATTTATTTTACACTTAAAAGCTGCCCTGTGTGCTGTCTTTTTGGTTATTGTATTGAGTATTGATGTGCACAATCTGAGTCAAAACATCCATCCATCCATTTTCTACCGCTTTTCCCTGAATGGGGTCGCGGGGGGGCTGGAGCCAATCCCAGCTCACAACGAGCGAGAGGCGGGGTACACCCTGGACAGTCCATCACAGGGCCAACACACAGAGTCAAGCACACTCACACACACTCGTGCATGTCTTTGGACTGTTAGAGGAAGCCAAAGAACCCGGAGAGAACCCATGCTAACACAGGGAGGACCGAGGCTTGAACTGGCAACCTTCTTGCTGTGAGGCCACAGTGCTAACCAACTGCTCCACCGTGCAGCCCGCTATAAGAACCAATCTAAGAAAAAAATCAATTGTACAAATGAACCATTATTCCATTAAGACCTGACCCATTAAAAATGGAAAGAAAGGAGGTCTTAATTTGAAACTTAACAACTTATCATAAAAGTTAGGGATATTTATAACCTCGTGATAGGTAAAAAAAAAATAGTTTATTCTTGTGCTTTCTGGTATCTATTATTTGGCAGAATCAAATTGTTTTAAACAGATTTTTTATGCCAAATATTTCAAAAATTCTATGTATCAAACATGTCACACTGGGCTCTACTGGGCTGTTCCCCACCAGCGAATACCTCAGTTTCCTTCAGAAATGGTGCTTGATCTAATTTAATGGCAAATTTAAGTCAGAATTTACATATTCTGAACTGAAGTCAAAATTTAAATCTGACTGAAAGAGGCTGAGCTACCACATTTTATTTAGGATAAAGTCTGTGTGGGCACTCATGCCAACCAAAGCTGTAAAAATTGTTCTTTGTGCTTACATTTGCAATAAGAGGTGGTTTATGCAAGCTCAAACACTATTGCAATTTCATGCCAAACTGTTACTGAAAGGACACTTTGTTGTCGATTTGCATAAATTCCACATCTATCCACCTCAGTGTGAAATTCTCATTGTAAGACAGGATGTTACCAAGTTTGCTGAAGCACACAAGGACAAATATGTGTCCAATGTACTGGGACACTGTTTATGTCCTAAAGTGCTTCAAACTTTATTCATTTTCAGTTGTAGAGCTGCTCTTCTTTTAATTTAAAATAACTTTTGATATTACTTTCCATATTTATCTATTAGACAGCTACTCGTACTTTTCTTCATTTAACATCTCTATCATCTGTATGTTTGGTTGCTTACTGTGATGAAACCACCTTGGATTGCATGTCACTGGGGAGCCCGAGGCTCTGATGAAAAAATGATTTAATCGTGCTCTTTCACTGGAGCTTGCATCTCTGTGTGTTGCACTGGTGTCCTTCGCTGTCCTTGATTTTCCAATGTATTGGGTATTGCTTCAGTCATACATAAAAAAAATGGAAATGGATGAATACAAAATGGAAAATAAAATTCTCCCTGTGAATAAGGGAGTCTTAAAACTTAGTCTCGCCCCGAAAAATCGTTATTCCACCTCTGCTATCATCAATCTTGAGTTATTTGATGATACTAAGTTTTAAGTTTGCCTTGATCTCTGACCTTGTGTGAGGGTTGCTCTGAGCCTTACTTTGATTTGTTTACCATTTGTCTGTGTTCTTTGACAAGACAAGTTACAGCACTGGAACACATCCAGTCTAGTTGATCTAAGAAGAAAAACATTTGGTCAGCACAGCTTTCTTAGATGAAAAGGAAACATGAGGAAATGAGTTATAGAGAAGCACTAATGTTTTTTTTAATGTTACCTCTACATGTTGGTCTGGATGTAAAGTGAATTTTTAATTTTCTTGGTTATAATCCATTCTTTCTCACTAAATATCAAATTATAATAATATGCTTATTTGTATATTTTAATTGGTTTTGATCAGCATGTGCAGTTTTATATATCTATTTTTTACAGCTATTTTGCTCACCCTCTCTGGTCTAATCAAGCTATTCATCTTGCGTTGTGCAATGAATTCAGATTAAGTTTACCAGGCATTAAAAAACAAATGCATGACACTATACAAAAATGTTTATCATTCACTGATTCTCACAATATCAAGCAATGACAAACTGCTCTTCTGTGCTGGTTCTCCTTAACTGCCCTTTGAGCTGACGTCACTGGTGATTGGCTACCAATAACAATGAAATATGCAAGTTGCAATGAGTCCATGTGCAAGCTTTGGTCATAAATGGCTTGGTATGTTGGTATATTTATAATTATCAGTGTGGAACAGGCAATTTGTGGGCAAGTCGCAGCAATAAACAGAAGGAATACCAGAGTGAGTTTCCTTTATGATGTTTTATCAGAGCTATTTACAGAAACACCTCACAGAACACCAACAACAAGTGTAGCTTCTTTGTTTCCCAGAGGCCAAAAAATAAACTACTTGTTGCCAAGGCAACCATTATGTGCCACAATGAGTTGAATATGATTTTTGGTGTCTGTAGTCTGGAAACTCTCCAAAGCAATTGTAAGTGTTAATAAAAGGCCATTGAGTTAGTAGAGCTGAAAAGAGAGGATTGTCACTCTTGGAGGATTTTATTTAAAGCCTGTTGAGTCTGAAGTAACATTTGCTGGTTGTGTGTGTGTGTGTGTGTATGTGTGTGCGGAGATACGGGTACATTAATACAAGATATTGTCAACACATGTTCCCTTTCATCCCTAAACGAATATCTCTCTCCCGAACACAATTTATTGTTGGGGTTTGAAAACATGTCACACATTTTCTTGTCTGCATCGGTGTTTTTTTTTTATTTGCAAGCAGTTTTATTGCCATGGTGCCATCTTTAACCTCTGCCTCCGTTACAGAATCTGTCTGGGAAATTGTTCAGCTTGATGGGAAAAACGTGTTGCTTTATTCCGATACCTTAGGCTACAAATTTGTGGAGATTGAAGAACAGGCATGTTGCAACGTTGACATATGAACGCAGCTGAAGTGATGGTTATGGCAGCCTGGCTAGAGGGGAGTTGAATTAGTCAAGATCCAAAAGTGCAGGTACATCTTTAGGTTGTGTAAAATCACAGCTGGCAGCCAGGCCAGGACTGGCTGTCATATTGTCCTTGGCGATGAAAAGGTTTTGAAGATAAGTCAGATGGGAAAATTGCAGCCCATTTTTGGCAGTCCAGGCTGAGCTTCAGGTGGTGAAAAGCTGTCCAGCTCAGCTCAAAATGTCACACTGAGCTAAAATTCCCCTCTCAAAGGACAGTCAGTGCTTAAAATGTGAGAACAAATTTATGGCCTCTACGCATTAAGTTGGGCTCTTTTACTAAACAAAATTCAGGCAGTGATGATTCCTTAGATTTTGTAGTTCCAGCTGTGTATTGAGCACCATGTGGAGAACTTGATAGGTGTAGACAAAGCAGTTAACTATGATCAGACAGGAAATGGAATAGAGATTGAGGACTCAGAAGCAGGACAGAGACAATGCAAATCTAAAAGGTAAGGCTTATTTAACAGGGAATCAATCCAGTAACAAGGACGTAAGGGCATAATCTAAAAGTGCCTTCCAGAAACCAGGAGGTCAACAAGACAATATAACTACATAATTAAACAAAAAAAAAAAAACATAAAAACACTTTCCAGAAGATTTGGTTGTAAAAGTTTATGTTTACAGAACTTCACTATTTCAAAAGGCTCTTTGTTTCCCAGGAGTCAATGTTTACGTGGACTTCTTGGCACACCATGTCTACTGGAGATTCTAGCTGAACTTAAACTTCATTTCACTGTAATAGAAAACCTGTATGACAAAACTACTGCTTCAGCCTTTGACCCCACTCTGCATTTCCAGCTTTTCCCCTTTCCTTTCTCTCAGTAATAATTCATTCACTCTCAACTTTTAGTATGCATAATAAATCATCACCTCTTTGTATTTCTTTGTAGCAACTTGAGCTGCAAATAACACTTGTCTCTTTCTCACACCTATAATGGCTTGTTGCAAACATCGGAGAAAACCCTTGCCATTCTCACTTGTACAAACCTTCCATCTTTAAAACTGAGACAAATACCTTCTCTTTCACACCAGTTGCTTTTCTACTTTATGCATTTTGATTAGCATCCCTGGCAGGCTTTAAGATTATGACACTGATTATGGTGAACATAACTGTTGTGATAATGGTGATGATGATTATGCTTGTGATTACATTGTCACTCGCGCCATCTTTCATCTGCGGTAGACTTTCTATCCCAGAGGAAAGAAGGTGCTTCAGAACTCTTTAGATGACAGAAAATGTATTTTAATATAAAAAACTAAACTGCAAAAGAAAGTATGGGAGTCTCAGAGATGCAAAAGTAGAGAACGGTCCCTCTCTGAAAGACTGCATAGACCAATATTTCAAAATAAGAGCAACATGCAAAAAAAATCTGGAGATCTCATCATCATATAAGATTCAAACAAGACTCAAAACTAGTACTGAATGGTTATTTTCTCAGGCTACCTTGATGACACCATGTATGGATAATCCCTGCATGGACACAGGGTTTCTTAGTCATAATTTAGTTTTTACTTTCCCTTGGAAGACATTCTCGTCTTTTCAAAAAATTTAGTATTTTTGCTCCATTAAGGTCATAAACTTAAGCTACTTTTCCATTAGTACCTATGCGACACTACTCTACTGGCTTGGGTAGTACTATATTCTACTCGACTGCTTTTCCATTACAAGTCGCAATCTTCTAATGTGGGAGGGGTCCCCCGCACAATGCGACTTTCTAGATGCTTTGCGCGGAGTCTTCAGAACACAACAGAAGAAGATGAATAGCATAGAAGAAGACTGACATGAAGATAGAAGACTTCCCGGTAACTTTTTACCTGGGGCTCGGATTGTGATTATTCGTGGGAAAGACTCATGGCACAAATCAAGAGAAGTCGTCGGAGGGCAAGACGAAACACCCTGGATCACATCAGACCAATCAATGGACGCCAGCCTGTGTACATCACGCTACCTGCACAGCCCAACACGCTTGGAACCACAACGAAGTAGGTACGGAAAATGTAACTGCACGGCACGACAAATCCTAATGGAAATGCTCTGGGTATAGTCATGTAAGGCTGGGTAGAGTAGGTACTAGTGGAAAAGCGCCTTAGTGTTTGGATCCCCTACATCATGCTAAGTGCAGTGCAGAAGACTTAATTCTGAAACAAGAAATCGATGGCAGGGCGACTGTGAGCAACATCACTGAACATATTTCACACCTGATGCATCAGGAATTGAGTATGAAGAGCTATCACGTCCACTCGGTAAGAAACATCTTACGCACAAGCACATAAGCTCACAGGGAGAGGTAATCTCTCTCTAGATAATTTGTGGAGGAAGAAAAGAACACTGTAGAGAAAAACAAGGATGAAAAAAATCTGTTAAATGCTGCCTCTAAGCAGAAGCCCAAATCCCATTTAACAGCAATTAGGAAGCGATGGAAAGAAATAAAGGGTGTAAGGAAGAGAAGATGGCATGATGAATGGAAGCATTACAGGTTGTCATCTGGTCAAATCGCTAGTAGATGTGAAAACATGACAGCAATGACAATGAGCAGTGGAAATGTGTAATTGTTTACTTTTATACCATTCACTGATAAAGAAATCCATACAGAATGAAGGGGGTGACTAGCAGACTGTATTGTATTGTGCATTCTTTGTAGATCTTACTTGATGAGGTGTCTGCAGAAAACTCACCTGACAGGTCGACGCAACACGTCTCAGTCCTTGTATTGAATGACAATCCAGCTGTCTGTCAGGGTGAAGAGTGGCTCAATCATTATTCACAGCATCTCTCTAAACAGAAAGGACCACATAGAGTGCCTCATAAGCCAGAGAACTTCTCCAAAACTAATCTGGGTTTCCAGAAGCGTTAATAAGCCCCTCCATCACCATCACTGGATTACTGTTTAAAGAGAATGCCGGGAAGCTCGTGTGAGGGGCGTGGGAGTTCTTTACATGCCTCTCCACATCTCAATTTACAAAGATTTTTTTAAGCACTTTAAGCAGAGATGACGAAGATTTACTGAGTACTCCTCAGAGCAGTTACTGGTGTTTCAAGTGGATTGCTTCAAGCCTCACTATCTCAGTATCATAAGCATGGCTCTCATGTTTTCAGTCTAATTACAACAGCCTCATAATTACAAAGCTAAAAAGAGGGGGTTTGATAAAAGCAATGAGGCTTTGAATTTACTCATTTAAGTGACTATTATATAAAGAATAAGCAATAAGATGCAGAGACTCAAGGTGATAGTCCATAAAAGCACACTTCCTCTGTAGAACAGCTTAAAGATGGTTGAGTGGACTCATCATGGTTCTAAAAAGAATCATGTGTTTTTACAAATCCCTGTATGTTTATTAACGTTGTTATTAACGTAAAAAAGAATAGAAAATGTATGTTCAAAATCATGCATGACAAATTAATTTTAATACAGATGTTCACATTAAGGCACATAAATAAGCTGTTGATCAGCCAGCTGGTGTGAAATGTGACAAATATCCCACAGTGCAGTCGCTAAGTTGGTTTTGAACACAAGGCGAAGCTCTCAATTTACCGGTCGCTCTATGTCCCCACCCTCACCTATGGTCTGCCTTAGAGATAGGGTGAGAAGCTCGGCCACCCGGGAGGGACTCAGAGTAGAGCCCTGCTCCTCCACATCGAGAGGAGCCAGATGAGGTGGCTCGGGCATCTGGTTAGGATGCCTCCTGGACGCCTCCCTGG
>JBAMHV010000007.1:19063485-19085612 GCA_037177535.1 Pseudomugil gertrudae
CCCCACACGCTAAATTCTAGGCTCCACGCGCAAATTAGTACGCGCAAATTGAGATCTTAGTAAATCTGGCCCTTAGTTGTAAAGAAAAAAGCTGACAACTTCAGCGCCCCTTTTAAAATGCTTCTCCTTCAGCTTCTTCTACCTAGTGATGTTCCAGTCACGCATCCTTTTAAGTGGCACTTTTTGCTTTCTTGTGGTGGTGAAAACAGCTGCTGCACTATTGTTGCATATGCATGGTCTTGCATAATTAATGACGGTTGAGCAGGTTTTCCTGTGCATTAAGCCTCTCGCTGAACTTCTCCACTGCCATCTCAATCACTGTGCACCAGCTTATATAGAAAATGTAATCTTATTACAGATGCTATATGTCCCTTACCAGCAGCTGTAGATTTGAGCTGTAGTTTTGCTTCCAGCTTGCCTGACGTATGTATGAATACATTTTTTTTTTGCTCATGAGAATGTGCCAGGTACACCAATGCAGACATCAATTTTAGCCATAAACAATAAAACATTTGTACAATGTCCCTTTGAAAAGAATGCTGCAAGGCTGTAGTGATCAATAAAAGTTATTTGTGTGACTACATAAGGAACATTTATTGAGTGATGGAGCTAAGGCATGGCGTAAAAAAATGCCATAAAGTTATTTCAAGTGACTAATTTTGCCAGTCAGGGTCGCCACACTGTTTGGTCTTTCCAAAAGCCTGAAAGCAGAGGATATATGATTGTGTTTCCCACACTGATCAAATGAAAGCTTATCAGCATTGTCACATCAGTCTCTGTTGTATGCAACACCATGTTCTGCGGTCAAACACAAATGTCATTAAATAAACAAGAATTTTCTCAAATTTTATTTAAGGGCTTCAATAAACATGTCAATTAATAATATTCAACACATTGTAATAAATGAGTAATGGACTGTTGCACATCCCTTTCTCACCTGTAAAGGTAAAAAAAAAATCTTCCATCAGTGAGTGGAGGGTACTTTTCTCAGGAGTCCTCATTAAAAATTGTTTTGCTCTTTTTGAAACATAGTAAAAAACGTTGTGCTTGTCATGTCAGACATGACTCAAATTGAGGCAACAGTAACATGATGCTCTCTTCATACAATTACGCAACACTGATGATCTGACAGAAATGCCTTTAATAATTGGATGAGAGCCCATCCTTTAACTGATCTGCACAATGATTTTACGTTTGGAAAGACCAGTCCCCCTGTGAGCTTGTTAGAGACCTGGTGTTGGTGAGCTAAGATAATAGCATGTTACCATGATAGAAACATCTGGCTTGGTGCGTTTCTTCCAGGATCTAAACATGAAAGTGTTTGATTGTCATTCAATATCTGAAATGATTCAGTAACAGTAAATAGAGCTAAAGTTGGAAACCTGTGTCAAAATTAGAAAAAAATATAAAAATTTTTTATAAACATTTTGCCTTTTGTTTTCCAGTTAAAGTAGATTTTTGCTGTTTAAACATACAGAACCTGCAAAAATTAGCCAAGAATCCAGTAAATAAAAGAAATCTATTTACCAGTATCAGTTAACTAGCGTCAGTATATTGTACAAAATTATAGTTTAGATAGGAATTATAAAATTATAAAAGATAATAACTGAATTACAGCTATTTAACAGGGTAATAAAATAACCTCTGTGACGTGTATAAACCAGGAATTTCCAGTTATCATAGAGGATGCAACAACCAAAAGCTCCTGCGAGCAGTAGTTTAATGAAAGGAAGCCAGAATTGTTTCTCTTTGTGGCCATGGTTACATGTGTTTAATTCAGAATTAATCATTTCAAGTTAAAAAATTCTGAATTAGAGCAGAATGGACATTTACATTAATGCATCTTTTTGGAATTAAAATGAGAATAAAGCAGCCACTTTAATTCTGAATTGTTCTTTTATTTAGAATTAGATGTTTACATGGTCATTTATTATCTCTTTACAGCAGATTTAATTTTAATTCAAACTCTCATGTAAACATGATCATTTTTGGGCTTAAACTTCCCTTTGAGGAAAATCTAGATTAGCAACAACTGAAGCATACATTTGGAAGCCTCACTGTTTTCAGCTGTTTCAACTCAATATGAAATCAGTTTCATTGTTAGATATGGAACATTATTGGCTTCATCTGATGTAACCACACCATTTAGTCATTCATCCCTTTCCCTTTGTGTGGATGACAAACTTCAGTAGGGATCATTCTTACATCACATTGACCTTCAGTTGTTACAAAGTTGTAGGGTTTACCATTTGAAATAGCAAAATACTGGAAGCTGACAGAAAGTAGTGTAATGACATTATGTTCTACTCACCATTTAGTCTTTGTGCACAATTTTATGAGTAAAGTGAAATAATAAATCCAGTTCAGGTTTGCTTAATAGAAACTTGGTTTAGATTCATCAGATGTTTAAGTTTAAGTGCATCATGTATTGAAATTTGATTAATAAACATGCTTTTTGCTTCCTGGATAAATAGAGTAATAGGAATCTCTTCTGTTTCTGTGGACCTTTTAAATGTGTAAATATCAGGTTCAATTCATTCAGTCAACAGTCTGGTACATAAAACAATATAAACAATATATAAAGGAATAACAGGATGTAAGATCATAAACATATTAACACATTTTAGTCACATTATTAAATTAAACACACAAAAGATAAGTTTGTGTTGTTGGTGGTTGTAAAACTTTGTATGTTGTAGGTGAATAATTAAGAAACTTCAGATTCCAGCACAGACATATGAAATCACAAGCAATTGTTTATTAGTTGTTTAGTTTTGTTTAAAAAAATAATGCCACATTTATTAAGAAATAAAAAAAACTAAATAAAATCTGACATTTGCTTCTGTAACTGTAAATCTGTAACCTGGTGGAGTAAGTGGTGATAGCATTTTTATAATGTGTTAAGTTGTGCTTCATCACAGTTTGCTGATATTTAAATAAGTCCATTACCATTTCATTAAGTATCTACCAAAAGTGGTGGGCCAGGTCTACTACAAAAATAGCGGGGAAAAAGACTAATTTATTGCATACATATTTATTTATTTATGTATTAACTAATGTTTTTTTTACAATGGAGCAGTGCCATGGTGAAATGGTTTATGTGTGAATGGGTATGAATATGAATGAATGATTTGTTTTCAAATCTTCTTTTGTTTATTGTACTTGTATTGTTGTCTTAAATAAAAACTTGAAATAAAAATAAGTCTATTAACACAGGTAAATTTAGCTAAATTTAGTTCAGATTAACTCCATTTATTTCTGTAAACATTCTTTTTAACTGCGACTAGCCTCAAGTTGCAGTCTTCATCTAGACTTGCATCTGTCTTTGCTTCAGATCTCTCGTCGTCGTTTGTCTGCTTCTTCTCTGCAGTTTTTACCCTGCATTCAGCTTTCTGATTCATTCTCCTTTTTGTTTTCCCAACATCAGCACCTTTCCCACGCCTTCCTTTGTTCGTCTCACTGACTCTGTTCCTGACTAAGCTTTTTAAATTCCCAGGAGACAATGTGAAATTAGCTTCTGGCTGCTGTGGGACGTAGAACTTTGTGTGTGTGGGTGTAATGTTTATGGTATCACTAAGGCCCTTTTACCTTATTCTCCAAACTTCAAACAGATGTAGTGTAGTACAGACCATCATTTCTCGGTTGTTTATAAATGTAACAGTAAAGTGCACAGCATTTTTCAGTGGTGTTGTCTTGTTTGAAATCTATTACTTATGGTTTGATATGATGCTTATAATAAATGCACAACATATATTATGAATAATTTAATCTTAAATGCATTTAATTGCATTACATCACTGAATGTAAATCTATAAGAAATTAAAAAACCAGCTAGCCCTTTACTTTGTGTGGGTAAGGTTAGACCACAACGGTCTAAACTGGTGAGCCATCTGCAAACACAGACAGGGACAGAAAGCCCCTGAAAAATAACAGATTTTTCCCTGTGCCAAATTATGTTAACACACAATTTGCTATTTTTTTTTTTACCACATCATATTTCAAATCTGCCAAAAGCATTACTTTAATTTCATTATTGTATCTCAATACTGAACAGTGGAAGAAAGCAAAAACCAGTAACTTTGTTCAGCACTGACATGTTCACAGGAGAACTCCTGCGTTGTGTTTTATGTTTTTATACTTTTTTTAAACATACCTATACGTTTATACTATACATGTCATAAATTTCCCACATGCTCTGTAAACCACGTGGAGGCTTCGGCTGTATAAATGTGCTATGTAGATAAAATAGGTTGTTTTAAAAACACCTCAGCATGCATTTATCTCTACATCTACAATTTTTCAGTTATTTACTAGTCAAAATAAACTTTTTTCATATTATTTTCCATCGTATGTATTAAATATTTTTCAGATAATTTTTTCTGTTTTAGGCAATTAGCCTGCTGACTAGTTTAATGACACCTGGTTAAGTAATGATGTATTCTACAGGTAATCAGTGGAACTGATCTCCCAAAACCAAAAAAGCTCCACATTTTCTGCCTCTGGTCCAGACTGTACCTGCCTGTCATGCTCAGGACTCAGTATGTCTGTTTGTGCCATGCAGCGATTGTCATCATAATCCCTTCTGCTTGTGTGTCAAAATTAGTTAAGACGTTTATAAATGTCTGTGGTTTTCACACACTTATCTGCACATCTTTGCTGTTTATTGGGCTGAAATACCACCATCACCACTGCGTGTCAGAGTGGATAGAGCACAGTGAAGGAATTCCGCTGCTCTGGTGGAAGAAGAACTTCCTACCCATCCAGAAAGTACTATTATAAAGTTGTATAAATGTTGGTATAGGAGCTCAAGTGTTATGTGGCCCTCCAAGAATCCTGCCGAACTTCTCGATAGCCACTCATTGTCTCCATTCTGCTGCCTGTCAGCCTGTAACAGTGTTGCCCTGGTTGTTAGAGTGAGCATGGTGGATGGCGGATGAGAAACAACGTAGCGGAGCAACTGGAAGATTGGGCACTTAAGTTAAACAGCACCTATATACAGTGACTTATATTGTTCCAGGGCTAGCCTAGAAAACATCTGCGGCTTTCACCCTGGAAAAAACTGACAACGCAGCAGTGGACCTGCTGGGATTCACCGCCGTGAGAGCAGATAGACACTAAAGCGAGTGGAAAAAGTAAAGGTTGGGGACTCATCATATATGTCAACAATTGCTGGGGTAATCCAGGGCATATCTTGGTAAAGACAGTCTTGTGTTGACCATGTTCAACTGCTAGCTGTTAGCCTGCAGCCATATCTGCTGAGGGAGTTCAGTCATGTGATCACCATCTGTGTTTACATTTTCCGAAAGCGAACACAGCTACGGCAAATGTAATGAACCACTTTGCCATAGCAAGGCTGCAGACACAGCCCTCTGAAGACTCAGCATCTATTCTGTGTATTTTATTTTTGTTCTTTTGTTTTGAAGATTCTTTTTTTGTTTAACGCTGCTGGAAATCAAATTTCCCTGAAGGAGTCATCCCAAAGGGATCAATAAAGTTAAGTCTTAAAATCTGCTCTTAGAATGACTAGATAGAACTGGAAATCAGCATAAAGAGTGAGCTTTATCCCTGTTCATCCCCTCCATGAATATCAGTTTTATTTCTGTGATTGTGGAGGGTGTTGGTGTGTGACGAAAAGCAAGAATGTGGATTTTGTTGCTTAGACATTAGTCCTCCTGCGGCTAAGGTCATAGGTTTTGTCAAGTATGTTCTGCGGAAAGCTTTAGCCTTCAGGGATGAATATGGAAAATAAGGCAAGCTCTTTAAGATGTTTAAACAGATTTCCTGGCTGCAGTTCAAGTTTGGATAGTCCAGAAAAGTTTTGCGCACACCCACAGCAGGACCACACACACCACAGTTACTGCAGTTCTGCCATCTACTTTCTCAGCGAGTTGGTAAAAGTTTGCAATAGCTGCTGCTACAGGCAATACAGAAAGGCTATCCACTCTCTTTGCATGGGAAATCGAGCCACTATTTTCCTGGGAGATTTTTCATACCCGCTGGCAGACAGAGTTGCAATACTGTGGTGAATTACATTGTGGCTTTGGGCGAAGCAATCTAAATGCTGATGATGTCCTCATTCTGTTGTCATTACACTCTGCAATCAACATTTTCCTCATATGGTTGGATTAAAACAAAAGAAAAAGAAACCAAAAGAGAAAACATAAAAAGGTTTATTGCTTATTTAAGTCTTTAAAGTCTTCAGGCAATATCTAATCAAAATTAATGTATTCTGGATGAATATCAATATACATTTTAAGCATCAAGTTAAAAAAAAAGTAAACATATAAATGCACACATGTAGTGAGATGTGCTTTATCCAAAAGACCTTTAAAAAGGCCTGCAAAGATGAACAACCTACTGAGGACAAATGAAGTGGAGAAGCAGGAAAGGTTTAAGCAGAGCAGAGTAATGTATTTGGAGAAAAGGTAAGACACTTATCTCTCCATCTTCCGGAGCTTTTCCTTCTTTCCCCCTTGCAAACGGATAAGAAGGCCTATGTGTGATAGACTTAACATGAGGCCAATCGCCGCTGCTGCTCCAACACTGCGGGAAACCAGCAGGGGTTTCAGGGTTATGCCAAATAGGATGGTATTTTAACAAGATCGAATAGTTTTGTACGGGATGTTGGGCGCCTGAATTTAAAGAGTTTATTGAAATTCTGTGTATGAGCTAAAACGAGAACTGACAAAAATTCCCAGCTGTAACTTGCTATCATGGTTTCTTTCATGCTTTTTTTTTTGCATAATTTTCTCTACTTATCGTACAATTTCACAGTGAGACTCAACAGATTTGTTTACAGTCTGAAGTCTCAACAGAGGAAAAGAGGAGCTGCCACATAAATACATTACAACAGTGGGGATTTTGTTTCTTTACTTAAATGTGTTTTCCTTTGTCATCATTAAGAAGTGTAATTGCAGCTCACAGATATAAATGTGGATATAAAGTCAATGTCAGTGTGCTGTTGAAATAATTCCCCTTTATTATGACAAATTGAAGACATATTTCTAGGTCAAATATGACCTTCTGCATCCCAGTGACAAAGGTTTGGACAAATTGTGGACAGCACATCAGAAGCAGAAATTATATAAACACTTTATAGTTTATGTTCAGTGGATGGACATCCTTTGCAAGGGTATAGCAGAAGCAACAGCAAGAAAAAAAATCCAGCTGTAGAGAGAAGAGGGGAGACAGATATGATTTTGTGTTCACACAGAGGAGTGGTCATGAAGACAGGACTGGCTGTTAGCGGACAGCAGTCTGTTCATCATCATCATCTAGATTATGACTGCACGCTCACGGTTGGATCTCACTTCACAGGAAAGAAAATCAAGAATCCACACTGGAAACACATTATACTGACATTCGAACAGACAGGTGGTGAAATACTGTAGACAAAAACAAACAGCCAAGGGCAGCGGACCTGTAGCTGTCAGCCTAATCTAGTAACAAGCTGTCTTATCCAGTATTTATTACACTTTGTCCACATGCCCGTTATCTCCCAAAGACTAAAATCTATGTTGATCCCACTACACTTGGAAGCTCATGAAAGTCTCACATGGTGAGGAAATGTTGCTTTGACAGCCAAAAGTGACACAAGAACAGTTTCTAACATGAACAAGGTGTGTGATGATGATATCTGAATCAAAGGAGTGTTTTTTCCTTGTCAGTTTCCTTCTGCCTTGATCTCATTCTCATCACTTTCTCTGTCATTGTGTTTAGCTCAGACTTTTGGCTCATCTTTTTTTTCTTTACCCTTGTCACTTACTGACTTACTGCAATTATTCAGGTACTCAGTCACCTATTCATCCTCTTGCTGACTCAGCAAAGAACCACTAAGCACATTTATGCATCTTTAAAGTTTTATCAATCAAAGGGGAACATAATGAAGTCTGATAACATTTAAGTGGTGAAAAAATTTAAATGATAGCGATTAGGGAACAGTGATAATATGGTTTCCTCATATTGTGTAATTCTGAATTGCAGACAGATTTAACATTTGGTTTTTGGATTGCTATAAGCAAGCAAGTTTAAGACTTTTGTTACACTTGTTACACATTTTGAAGGCAAACTAGATTAAATATGGAAAAACTACAAAAATGTCACATTACTCAGTTATTGAACAATATTTATTTCTAAACTTAACATTAACAAACACAGCTGAGTTTATTAGATGGAGGACTAAATGTATTTTATACTATACTATACTATCATTTGGCAGACGCTTTTATCCAAAGTGACACGCTTTGATAAGCAGACATTTTAACCATAGCCATTAACCTAACATGCATGTCTTGTGGGTGGGAGGAAGCCAGAGTACCTGGAGAGAACCCATGCATACATGGGGAGAACAACAGCCAGCCTGGGCTCGAACCAGCATCCTTCTAGCTGTCCAATATATGACCATATCCAACTGTTTATATATTATATACAATATATTGTCATATTATATATTATACCATGGTCTGGGTGAATACACTAATCTGATTGGCTGCAAAGCGTCCGTTAAAAATGATAATTGACACCTATAAAGATGTTTCAGTCAAACAGCCTGATGGTTTTAAATTATTGTGCTGGTTCAAGTGCTACTTGGTAACCGCAGCAACAGAAACTTACAACATATGACCAATGTTCAAACTTTTATTTGTGCAAACACTTTAGGCGTTATGGTACTGAAGCTTCTGTTACAAATATGTTACAAATGCATGATGCACTGCTGAATCTTGCCTGTGATTGGACAGTTGTAGTATGGGGTCTTGTGGTCTACCATAACAGCAACTAAATGAGTGAAGAGGTCAGTTTCTCCACTTTCTGGTGATGTAATAATTATTTATTTCGTAAGTGAACACCTTGTAAGTGCACCATCCATTATTTTCTGATAACGGACACCTCGCTATTATCCCTTATCTGTATGCCAATTTACTGGTTGTTGTGGTTACATGTTAACTCAATGTGTTTTTGCAAAACTAGGGCATGTTTTAATTAAACATGACATTAATAGCACCATCAAAAGGCTGCTACTGAGCTTTGGCAGTTCCACGCTTCTGTAAAATAATTGTCAGTCATTCCATCAAAACAAGGCACATGTACATGGTTTTAAGGTTGGAAAGTTTAACAACAAAGGGTCGCTTATTCCTCAAGGATACTTAATGGCTATTTCAGCCTGCATGAACTCACATCCAATGGCAATGTAAGTTGGTGAAGAATAATCACGTTTAATTTTAAGGTTTTTTTCCTCACCTACCTGCTGTACAGTTTGGTAAATAGTGAAGGGAAACAATGCTTGTTACATGAATGATGTGTTAGTGCTGAGGCTAATGGAACTAGGTCGCCATCAATTTTCACAGATACCATTGTTAACTTTTTGTGCATGCATGCTTTTTTAGCACTTTGGAAAAACATCTGACAACTTTTACAGGTGAGTGTCTGTGGTGCTGATGAGGTTCAGCTACATCCTCTACTATTTTCATAAGAAGATGGTAATGGACTTGTACTTTTATAGCACTTTTCCAGTCTTGTCAACCACTCAAAGCATTTCACACTACAGAGCACATTTACCCATTCACACACACCCTGATAGGCTATGACATCCCTGGGCTAGTTGGAGTTCAGTGTCTTGTCCGATGTGTGCAAACAACTTGCCCAATACTTCAGCGTGTAGTCAGGGTATGTCTGGAATTGAACACCTAACCTTCCAGTTGAAAGACAACTGCTTCCACCAGAGCTACAACCTAGACTAGCAGCCTGGTACACAATATTTACTCTGTGCGTACAATACTTTTGAAGCATCTCTCACATTACTAAAAGAAACATGTCCCTTCATTTAACCGTTTTTCTCCGAATCATTGAAAACCTTGATGTAAAATTCAGACCATGAGGAAAATTTAACTTTAATTCATCTTTCTATCTTTACACTAATTTCTCCTGTCATTCCTTCATTTATTAATTTTTATGTTTAATTTACTCAAAAGGAATTATTCTCTCACACACGCACAAAGATTTTGTTTCCTCTATTCCCCTTTTAATTTTTTTTCCTAATCTTGTTCCTGTGGCTCCACTAGATTTTTTGTTGTTGTTGTTTTAGTTCATTTTTGTCCCGTTTTTATCACTCTTCTCCTTTTGTAATCACTTGTTTTTGTATTTAATATCCTGATACAAAATAGGAACAGAAACTGCCAGGAAGCCAGCTTGGAGAGGCTCTTGAAAAAAAGATCATTCCAAGAGTGTGAAGATATTGTACATTACAGACTGCTCAGTGACAGGCTTCCCCTCATTAACGTGAAAAGAAAGAACAAAATGAAGAGGAAGCAGATTTTTTATGCTGGCTTTGAGCCACATTGTTCACTTTTTGGATCTGTTGGGGATGTGTTGAGGAGAGGAGGAGAGCTGGTGAATGAGAGGTGTCAAAAATAGAAAACTAAAAGCAGAAGTGGGGAAGGAAGCAGAAAGAAGAGAAACTCATTTAGAGAGGTTTGGTTTCGATTGGCTTTGGATGCTCGTGCTGTTGCTTGTTGGCCAAGTCCTTGCATAGCTGTACAGTGTGGACTTTGGCTCTAATGATCTAATTTTTGCAGTAATATGTGTGTGGGAGTGTGCACACATGCGTGCATGTGCACTAGCCTGCTGCTTTTTCAGCACCATATGTAATGTTCAGTAGAACTTGTCTCTTTAGATGTTTTAAAAACCACCTGTTAAGTCTTAAGGCTGTACACACAAACAGCATGACTCCAGCAGAGCTTCACCATGGGAAAACGCACTTCCGTCTCGACTTGTTTGTTCTCTCTTTTTCTTGCTTGTTTCTCAACTTTTTTGTCCTTTTCTATCTTGTCTTCAGTCGTCCTCTATTCACTCTGTTTTAAAGTGTTGCACCAGTCTGCTCCTTATGTAATTATCTATTTTTATTTCATAGCCCTGTAAAGAAATCCTTATCAAATTCAGAGAACATTATGCTTGCAAACACAGTTATGTGTCTAAAGCTCAGTTGGTTTAATCTGTATTTACTAAAAGAAACGAGAAGGTGCAGAGTATGCTGAACATGCTGTTGAAATGCAGTTTAAATTATAAAAGGTTATGTTTTCGATGAGGTTACAATTTCAAATCATACTAGGATTGCACAACATTTCAGCATCTGTCCTTTGGAGGTTGGAAAACATTTTAAAAAATTAGGTTTTAGACAGCCTTCATATAGACTTAGAATACCTCCTGTAATTGATCAAGAACAAGATCAGCCACTGTGATTTGCCTTCTTCTACAGTAGGTGTAAATATAATCTTTTGGCTGAAGTAGTGGTACAAATTAGTCTGTTCTCTCTTCTTGCCACTTATGTAAAAAATACAGTAAATCGCCTCAAATTGCTGGTTTGAATGCTGCATGGTCATAACATTGATAGCTCTACTCTATTTCCTTGAGAGTCAAACTGAAAACTACTTCTAATCATTTGTCAAGTGTCTTACAGACTTTCTATATTAAACACTAGCTTATAAAGAAATAACCAAGAAGGGCTCATAATCTCTAATCCTGTCAATCAACATAATGGCTTTAATTGCTCCTGTAAAAGCAGCTGCTAACAGAAGTTATGACATGTTGAAACCATTGTTATGTAAAATGTAAGAAGTGACGAGCCAGAGTCCTAGTAGAAAATATCGGTGATGGTTAAAATACATCTGAGTTTCTCACTTCTGCAGAGGCCAAACAGCAGTCTGATGCAGTGTATCTCTGAAAGCCACTCCTCTCTTCTGTTGTACTATCTGCTCACAAAGCTTATATATCAGCGTCACTGCCTGCTGATCAGATCAGAGGATGCAGCCTAAGGAAAAGAGCGAAGATTTAGAGGAGAGGGAAGAAAGGAGGTCAGACAGAGATGGAGAGAGCGATGGATGAGACTGATGTGGGGGGGGTTAGAAATACCTCGAATAAAATGTAAACAGTAAATTTTTAATGCCGTTTAGTTCTCATCAAGGGGCCAGATTTGCATCCTCATCCCCTGATTATGACATCTCCAGTCAGCACTCCAGGCCTGGATTTGCTTGTTTTGATGTTAATTCGAATCTTTGCACAAAACTCACATTTATCCGTGTGTGAGTCTAAGTGCTTGCATACACAAGCATACATACATTCAGTGAAGGTTATTTCTGCAAACAGCAGTTGATCAAGCTGAAGCCATACCTGCTTCGGTTCCCCAGTGGATCGATTTTATGGCTTGTGCATCTTTTTTTTGTCATTTCATTCCTCAGGGGTCTTTAAGAAGAAGAAATCCAACATACTGAATGACTGTAAAGTCATCACAGAAACTAAATACTTTCTGAAATAATTCTCACCTGGATTTTTTTTCAAAATCCTTGTGTATTTACACCAACGGCTTTTCTAGTCGTGTTTGTGTTGACCTGCGTGTTTGGGCTGACATCTGTAATTAAAAAACTAAGTCTCACTATGAGATAAGAAAGTCAGGTTAATGAGGATAAAATGGTAAATGAGTATTTCACAACTGCCTAATTCAATACTGACAGAATTTAACATGCAACTTTAACCAATTGTTTGTGTAATATACAACTTATAAAATGCTACACTGGCAGAATTAAAGCACATTTGCTAGTGCAACTTTTAAAATAGCGCTGTTCTTTAGAAAGTATTCAGAGTTTTGGAGGGGCACCAGAAAGCCTTTGACTGATGTCCCAGCTAGGCTTCCAAAGGCTGTTCAAGATAAGAGCCAACATAACAAGCTCCATCTGTAGATATGTGTCTCCCTCTTGAGCATGTCCTCATAAGGCTGTATGAGCAAATGTACTGGCTGTGTGTCCATCGTGGGTTTGCTTAACCTCTTCCTAAGATGGTGTCCCCATTTTCATGCTCTTTGTTGTTGGTTTTTTTTTTTTTTTTGGTTCATAGTTGTAACACAGTTGTTTTACATTAATTTAGTTTTCACTGATGTTCAAAGTTAAAACAGTGTCTGCACCAGTTGCAAGCCTGTAAAGCATAACTCGAATAAGAAATAATTGTTGTCATGGAAATTCTTCATAAAAGCATTGGTGAGAAATAAATCCATAAAGCCCCTGTTGATTTTTATGGCATTTACTGTAATGCAGTCATAAAAATGGGTTCAACAGAGTACAAGAATCTATAGAAATTGCTTTAAATTCATTTATCCTCCAAGAGCATTTTACCCTACACAGACCACATCCCACTTAGCCAATCCCTGCAAGTGTTGTGCATACGGACAGTGAATGCATGAAAATAGTTAAAATAAGTTTTCACTCATTCCAACAGCTAGGGTCAGACTAAACTAACCTTATGGAGTTAAATGGGTTCTTCATAGGAACACAAAATGAGTTCTGTGCATCTGGCATTACTTTCAATTCAAATTAAACTTAGCGTTAATGTGTGTCATTACATAATACATATATAATACTACAAAATAAATTAATAATAAAATGACATGAATGTAAATTTCCTCTAATGTTGTTTTCTATGAGGTATTCATGCAAAACTGAAAAAAATTTACTTTGACTAATTATTTTACTGCCATGTTGAGTATAGATTAATAAATTAGAATACAGTACAAAACCTGCCATCCTATCAAATTGTTATTCAGCACCATATATGAATGATTTACTAAGAGAATTTTTAAACCCAGATGTTCCTTTCACCCGACCATGCTGGGCTGGTCAGTGGTCTTCTAGTAGCATAACAAAGACTGCTGCAATACTGCACATATTGACATTACAAACATTCAGAGTAAAAGTACAACTCTGATTCCATCTCTAGTTATGGGGTTCACATAGTCTAATGATTTGTATTTTACCTCTGCATTTCCTCGTGGACAGGCTGGCTGACTGAACTTCATCATACGTTTTAACTTGATCAAGTAGTTCAACCGCATCATCTACTGGAACTGGAACGTATTTCAATAAAAAGGTGCCTAAGTGCAGTGATCCAATTAATTGTAATTAAAACTGAGCCATTACTTGGTAAATAGCATCATGGACAGTTTTTATTTTTCACTGACAGCCGCTGTGCTCTCTTCTTAAATAGATCTTTATTTAAATTGTTTATAAAGACTTCAAGTATTAAAATATTTCTTCAATTTTGCTTGGCAACAATTTCTTGCCAAGTGTTTGTAACTCTAAATTACAGAGAGCAAAAAATAAGCAAGATTTTGCTCTCTGTATCTGTCGCTGCTGAACATTGCAGTACCAGCTCCATCAAAGATGATACGGTAACGACACTGTTTTATCTCCTCGTAATCTCTTTAAAAGATTTGAATGACATTGTGGCAATCTCACAGTGAACTAAACAGGCAGTTAATGCTTGAGAGACGGCCCCACTGAAATATTAATAGGGGACTTTTGCAAAGAAAGGTCATTTCTGTGACTTAGTATGAATAATAATGGGGTTAGTAGCAATACTGTGAAACTTAAGTTACTTCAGTTTGTAGTAGGTAGACCTTTCTGTATCCTCTGTTAGATGCCGCTGGTGAATGCAGTCATCTGATGTGAATGGATTCATCTTTCTTGTGCACATAATTTTGACCTACAACAACTAAGTTCAGTCAGAGGAAAATGCAAGTAAATTACACATTTTCCACATGGTAAACAACACAGCAACTATTTATTACACAGGATGTGGTTTCAGATCTGACCACAACTGTTTTCTGTGAATTCCTGGGCTATGAGCCAACAAGGTCAGAAGTTACTGAGTGTTGCAAAGCAAAGTGGTTTTGAATAGGATAAACATGGAAACTGGTATGTCTCATCCACCATCAAGTCAAATCCATTGAATTTATGTGTACATTGCTTGACATTAAAAAATGATCAATGTGTCCATGAAAGCTCTGCAGTCTGAGCAACACTGCTCCAGAGAGGAAAACACCAAGTTAAACTAAAGGTTTAGCTTTTAGACCGTTCATGCAACCCGATTTATTTTTCTTTTTGAAGGTTATTAACCTTAAATTAATTTGCAATCCACAGAAGATGAAATATTTAAATGGCATTTAAATAATATTTAAATGGATGTTTATGTGATGCATTTATTGCTCGAAAGGCAATGAAAAGATCTTAAGGTATAAAATCACTCTAAAGCTGAAGTAGCACCTAGATCTGCCAATCTAAGTATTTTTATACAGGTTTAACTGTCTCATTTCTCCTCTCTTCAGCCATGCAGATTTACTATTTGAATCATAAAATTAGAAAGCAGAGGGTGATCAGGAAGGGTATTTTTCATTCACAGATCAGATGCAGGTTATTACAGTTTCCCTATTTTCTAGTTGACAGTCTTACATGCCCTCTCATCACATTATAGTGTCATAAAAAAGACAATAAAATCATTTTTCTTCCCACTCCTGACTGTATCTTAGTACAACTTCTATGACTTTTCCCCTCTTTTTCCTTTTTTCTGCAGTGTTGCTACTCTGCCTGAACATTTTGCCCCTATTGTGTTTCAAATTACGCATCACATCAAATAAGAATCCTGCAAGTGTGATTACGTGTATGTGTGAGTCCTCTGGTATGCTACCACCTTCTGATTTAGCTTCACTTTGAAAGAATCTCCAGAGTTGAGCTCAGAATTCAGAATGAGTAACGTAAGCTTGTAACAGATCTGACAGACATCGCATACTGTGCCATAATTACTGACCTTTCTTTCTTTTCTCTCTCCCCTCAATTCTTTGCTGATCTCTGCAATCGTTTAAAGGAAGCAGAGGTAAGTGTAGTCCCTGTCTCTAACTTAATCAGGCTATTTTGAAGCATATTGTGTTCCCTGTGGAGAACCCAGACTTTACAATGTTTATCTGATACTTTTTTAAGACGTAGTTGGAGAGTTGTTAATGTTTTACTGATTTAAATGCATAGCACATCTGATCTCTGGTCAGGCGTAGCTTGGTTTGGCACAGCATATTAAAATTCTGCTGTGTGGTTTTACAGATTTCTTATGTCTAAACAAGGTTCTGATGTATTAGTTTGCTGAATGATGCTGAGGAATATTAGCCTCACAAAACAAAGTACTAAGAACAATCTTTTTTTATTTATCAGTGTCGATTTCTGACTGAAAAGAAAATAAATGAAAACAAATAACTTTACCGTGATTGTTTGGACATTTTGACAGTGAAGATTGGATGTAGGGAATTAGAGCTCAGTGTTTATTGGTCTACTAAAACCTGATCTGATTGTGTTTAAGAACAAAACATGTCAAAGACTATGCCAGAGATGAGTAAATATGGTCCTTATGGGTCAATGTCCTGCAAGTTTTGGACATTTCTCTTCTCCAACACTTGATCTGAATTAAATTGAGTTAATTGAGTTTGTTCTGTTTTTTGTTTTTTGTCAAGGGGTGTACAATGACCTTGTGATTTAAATCAGGTGTGTTGAAGCAGGAAAATGTGAAAGCAACAGGATAGTGGCCCCCGAGGAACACAAAACTCATCCAAAAAAGCCTCTTTTGGTGATGTTTTTTTCCATATGGGCAGCAATGCAAACAGTTGTAATGTTTGATTAGAGTGTATACTTGATTTAACTTATCATTCTATCAATAAATATAAACAAAATGATCAAAATGTTGTAATTAGACCTGCATGGAGTTTTAAACTATTACCTTATTCTCACTCCCAACCTGTCACTGCCATTTGGTCAGGAGCTTATGCCTGTTTCATTATTTTGAAGAGGCAGAATAGTTTGACGATGGTGATGCAGGGCACATCATTTTGACATTGTTTAAATGTAGAAGCTATATACTAAAATGTAATTCCCAACCATAAGCAAGTCTTGTTTGTAATTCCCAGCTTTAATCGCTGTAGTAACTTAATCAGCCCCCTCCAACTTCCTCTTAAAGACCTTGTTTCTTGATAGTGACAGTTCTTCTGTGATGTTTATAATGTTTACTGTCAGTGTTTTATATTGATACAATTAGTGCATCAGATCAACAAATCAAAAGGACAATGGACCTAGCATCAGCTTATTGTATGTAGAAACCATATTCTCAACAAATACTGTATCATTGGTCTACTATCAAAGCCAGAGGGCTCAAACTCCAGTTTTCTAGGACCACTGTCATCCAGGATTTAAGCACACCCCCCTGATAACACAAATTATGCATAATTTGACAAGCTGTTCACTGGCGACCTGTCCAGGATGTACCCCGCCTCTCGCCCGTTGAGCTGGGATTGGCTCCAGCCCCCCCGCGACCCCGCTATGGGATTAAGCGGAAGAAAATGGATGGATGGATGACAAGCTGTTCAAGCCATTTGATTTGCATTTCATAGAAAACATGGAAACCACACAGAGAAAAGCTCCTGTTCAAACCCCCCTCCCCAGCAAAGGTTTGAACCAGTGACTTTCTTGCTGTGATGCTGCAATGGTAGCATCCACACCACCTTGCAGGAAAAAACAAATACATTTTTTTTTTTATTTTGCAGTGGTCAAGAAAGCCACTAATACCTGGGTTTTGTGCCATTTATTGCTGCAATAAACACCTTTAATGCAAATTAGTTTCAGCTCTAGTTGCCGTTGACTGGAGCACAACACCCTAGTGAACATGCTGGGTGCTCCTGGGTGGGTGCATTTCACTTTCTTTATACCCAAAACACATTTCACTTGAAGGTTTTGAAACTCGGGAATATCAACAAAATAAAATGCGAGAGAGAGACAGTGAAATTTCATTCTCTCAAATGTTGTTGCTTAAAAATTCATCCTCTTGGGTCTGATGGTAGTTAGACAAAACTCAACTATTATAAACTTTGAGCCTAGGACATTAGAATTAGACTAAACACTGCTAGCAGGAAATCATGTTTTAGTTTTGTTGTATACATTTTATAATACAAAACACACAAAATGGAACTTTTACTGTGAGTTACAACAGAGACATTACAGAAGACATGGACATAAAATAAAAGAAACAAAAGAAGTTGGGATGCGAGTTCAGTTTAAACCAGAAGCAGAAGATCAATAGTTTTTTTTTCTTCAATTAAAATGAGTTTTTGGTGGTTGTGATGTTGGAAGTTTGCATTGATAGACTTTCAGAAACCAGTAGCTTGTGGTGAAGATTGTTTCGACAGGTTCATTTTCTGCCGACACATATATGGTTCATTTTGGGTAACATTCAAGCTCCAGAAACAGCCTTAACAAATCTCTGTGTGTGTATGTTTCCTCATTATGACCCTATATTATACACTCATACCTATGCTGTCAGAAAAGATGACTGAGGAGGGTTTCTTATGAATGAATGTTTATGTCTGGATTTTACAACAAAAAAATTTAACTAAACTGTAAACGCTGTAAACACTCTGTTCCATAGTTTTATATTGTATTGTATTTTATTGTATATACTTGTGTTTTATTGCTTTTTTATTGTCTGTTTTTAATGTAAAGTGACCTTGAGTGTTTTTGAAAAGCGCTTTTAAATAGAATGTATTATTATTATTATTAAATTGCACTTTTTTCACAATAGATAAATATTGTTTTAATCTAACAATCCAGGCCAGACTCACAGGTTCAGGAAATCAAGTTTACATGTCACACATCAGACGATATGACCTTTATTTAAAGCTGTTTACCGAAAAGAGTTGTAATGGTTTCCCAAGTAACCAATCACTCAATAAATACACCAGATACGGTATAACACCTCTGCTTTCATCAATGTGTTGACTGTTCTGTATGATATTACCAGTGTTGACATTTGTAAGTGTTATGCACATGTGAGGGTACAGCAGCAGTGATGCTGTTTCCTTTTACCAATCTTATTTTAATTGTTTTTAGGACAAATTAGAAAAACTTGAAAGTGGGAACAATAACTAAAAAAAGACACTATTTTTCCTCCGTCTTTTTGTTTATTAAAATCAATGTTATTCTTGCCTCATTTTCTGTTGTGAGCCTGTAGCTTTCTTTATTCCCAGTGTGTCACCTGCAGGTTTCTCTATATTTATACCCTATTTTTGAATGTCCAAACAATCTTAAAGCTGCCACTGTTTTTTCTTCTATGCTGCAGTCTTTTTTTTCCCTACAGAACGCAAATATAAAGTAAAGAAATGAGGACAGGCTTTTTGTGTAGTCTGGACTGCAGAATATTCACTGCTTAGTTATGTTTTTATAACCTACTTTATCATCTTTCCATGCAGGATGACTACTTCAAAAGCTGGGCTCCTGCCAAGTCTCTGGACCAAGGTGAGTTTAGCTTTTTCTGTATTAATGAATTTTAAAGCAGTATTATTGTAAAATCAGTATGCGAAACAAAATAGGTGGAAAAAGAAGTAATCCAATGAGATGAACTAGTCTGAATCCAGCTTCAACCCAGTCAGGCTGTCGTTGTGTCCTAAAGAACTTTAGATACCTTGAATATTGCTATAGAAATGTAATCTATTATGCCTTTTTTGTATACAGACAAAGCACATTGCACTTTAATTCAGACTCACAAACATCTGCACATCAAACATTCTGAAATGTTGACACATTTAGCTCTTACAGTTTTTATTTGTGAAAAACTGTACAATATATTACATTATATTTAGCATTTATTACCACGTAATGTCAAAATTCATATTGTATAATCTCTGTGTCCATTAAAAGGAAGAAGAGAAAAATCTGATTGTGTTCCAGAGAATTTTGAACTAAGTTTTTACCATAAAATAATGCAAAATGTCTGAGAAAGTAAATGTGTCATATATGTTACGTTATGGGTTAAATTGTGCTATTTGTAAAGAAAATGCTTTTGTAGGATAGGCAGCAGAGTTGAATATGTGGTTTGTCATAAAGAACATGGCAAATCTTCTCAGCCAATGCCAAACAGCTTATTCTGCCATTGACTATGATTACTACTCTTAATCTTCATGCCTGTTTGCGTTTGTGTGCACTGGAGCCTGAAATGTGGAGCAACATTATGTTCAAATTCAGCAATAAGTCCAGATTCTGCCCATAGCAGGTGGATCTCTGGGTTAAACTGTGAGGAAGAAGTGGAGGATGCTTTCCAGATTCCTAACAGGGTATTAATTTATGAAGCAGTGTGACGGTGCAGGGTGGCATCTTTCTCTCAAAAAAAAAGAAGCAGTATTAGTCATTTATATCAGTGTGGATGGATATCGAGATAAAATTCTGTGACCAGTAGTGATCCCATATCTACACACTGGGGCCAGATTTTATCCTCCAGGGTGACAACACTCACTCCCCACACAGCATCAGACATTTTGGGGGTGTAAAAGGATTGAAAAGCCCGTCTCCATTCCTGACCTCATGTGTGAGGTCAGCTTGGTTGTGCTTGTTTGTGCCAGAGGGACCAGCATAACCACTTTATCCAAATTGCACGTGCTGGTTGAAGAATGGAATGCCATTCCACAGCAGTAGGGTGGACGTGCCAGGCTGTGTGTGGTGCTATTGAGGTTAACTAAAGGGTAAGAGAGGTTTTCCAGGAGCATTTTTTATTATATTACTTAAACCACACTTTACACCCTGATTGCAAGCATTTAACTAAATGAACGTAAACATATTTAGTTCCCTGTGTAACGGACAGGACTGGAAAAAACATCATCCCATCATTTTAACCAACCTGTTTGAAATGATTGGATGGTGATATGTCTGTCAAACTCAACCACCGTTTGTCTTTCCCCCTTCAACCCCTCAGGATTGACCATTGTGTATTTCTGTGGTTTAAGTGTGGCTTTGGGGGAAATCAGTTTGTAAACAATATTCATCTTTGCTTATATAAGATAAGATATTATAGCTGAGGTTTAAAAATTTTTACAACTGATTTATTTTTTTATGTGGATATTTGCATTACAAAGCACAAAGAATCTGAAGAAACAGTTTTAGAAAAGCCATTGTAGATTTAAAAGGTTCACAGACTTTCAGGCAAAATACCAGAAGCAGGAGATTAATTACAGAAGATATCTCATAAATCTGTTTAACGTAATGAAACAATTTGTGTTCAAAGTGAAAAGATCATGAAAAAAATTAAGGATTTTGGAAGAGTTGGTTTTATAGAATATTTAGATTAATATGCAAACATAGTGAGAGAGTTAGCAAACAATGCTAAGTTGTTATTGTAAGGTTTTAATGTTCCCTAACATGATGGAAACGCACGTTTGCATGGGTGTGTATGTAACCAATATCTGGTCAAATGCTTTTCTTTTCCACCGTTTTTGCTGCTTAAGGACATATTACTGTAATTCCAAGGCCATTTCATCAGTCAAACTCAAGTATGTAATGCTTTTAGACTCTTGGTAACTTTTCACCAAACTTATTTTTAAACATTCATTTTCTCACATTTAGACTTTTTACGTTGCATTCACACAAAACTTCAACTCACACAAACAACATGGGTGGGGTTAATTGGACTGCAGCTCCCTGAACAACACACCAGAGTTTAAATCTTCCTACTACTGATCTTTTTCAGTTCTTTGCTGGCTTGGTTTTTGCATATCTAGTGCAGTAACTGGAACTCTTCGGGGAAAGACTTGCTGAGCTGGTTTATCTGGGCCAACTCCTCATGGATACAGAGTCTAATAAGAACATCCTCTCCTCTGTGCATCACAATCTGCTACTCCTACAGAGGACTGGAGACAAAAGAAATACATTCAGCTAACATTCAGAATCATTCTGCTAACCAGGGACTTTATGCATCAGAAAATTTGGAGAAAATTATTTGTGCCAAAGTCAATTAGGAGCCAGGCCAGATTTAGAAGCTAAAATAATGCTATGTTATAACAGATGTTTGATCGTTCCCTAGAGGAGAATTTCTTTGCCACCAAGCATTTCATACATTCACAAAAAAAATAAACCAAAAAAGGCAAAAATAACCTCAAGATTTTCACTTTACTTGCAAAGTGAAGAGTTCAAGGTTTTGTTTTGTTTTCCCTGCAGTTGTTTTTTTTCTGTTTTTCTATTTTTGTGTGTTTGTGTTTTTGTTTTATGTAAATAGCATAAGAGTATGGATGTTCATTCACGTTTAAGCCACACTTTTTCAGTTTAATGATTTAGTTATCTTTACAGTGGCATCTTTACAAAGTAAAAGAAAGTGGGGTTGGGAGGTGGGGAGGGTGGGGGGGGGGGGGGGGTGTTAGTCCCCCCTTTCAGCCATTAACTCAAAATTTCCCAGAGGTGTCAGAGACTGACAAACGTTTCAGCATTTTCTCAAAAGTTTTCCGGTTTTTCCTGAGG
>JBAMHV010000007.1:19089680-19103425 GCA_037177535.1 Pseudomugil gertrudae
AAATGGTGGAATAAATTGACTGTACAGTACAGTATTTTTCCATCTTAAATGACTAATAAGGTTATGATCTATTCAGATACTAGTTTATCGGGTTTTGGATTGGTTGGATTTTGCCCGTGTTTATTCAGTTAACTTAAATGTATTACAGCGCCATAAACTATAAGTAGACATGGTTTGTGAATAAGCGTTTAAGGGATGTTAGGAAATAGATGTTTGTGCTAAACAGAAATTGCAAGGCTAAATTGGGTGTCTTTAAAAAGATTTGTGGATGATTAGGAGGGTAAGACTTAAGAAAATTGCCTCTCCTTGGTTCTTGATATCTCATTGAACTGTTTTTGAAAAATGTTTTTTGACACCCCCCAGGTCAGGGGAATGTGAGAAGAATATATATGAGTATGCATGTAGTTTGCTTTTATATACTGAATGATTGCTAAAAAGGAGGCGGGAAGGAGATAGAACAGCTCCTTTATCACACAATTTCACTTACATTCCCTACACAGCCATGATTATTTCTGGCTTATGCTCTGTCATCATTGATACACTCTCTTTGACATGGAACACGCTTCATATTACTAACACACCATCCCTCTCCGCTATAGCTTCTTTGCATAGTGTTTCCCTGAATTTGACATCCATCCAGTTGAAACTAAAATCCTTCATGTCCTCCAGGTCGGCTCAGCCTTTTTCCACAGACAAACTTTTTATTCACATCTTTCTGCATGTCTATTAATTTTTTGCGTGTTCCCTTCAGTAATGCTTTGAGGGTTGAGCTGAGCAGTTTTTTAAGCCCAGGCAAAGAGCAGGAAGAGTCCTTGGCAACAGATAACAGTTGTGCCGTCAGCAAGGCCAGTGTTAGAATCATTATTCCAGCTATTTGAATCTGGCTTCTTGTTTACTGGCATGCCCAACAGAACTGCAGGCTTGTGATTGCAATGCATTATCCAGAGAGGGGAGTCAAAGCGAGGATTACTAACGCCTGGCAGTGCCCTATTATCTCAGCCAGTCCAGAAGACACACTGGCTTCCAGACACAAGCAGACGACACAGTGCAGATGACGACAGAGAGAAAACAGTATAAGTTAAGTTGACAATTTTCAGGTGTTTGCTACTCGGTCCTAATAGATTACATGATGAATGAGTGGTTGCTATGGGAACTAGTTTGGCAGCAGAAATTGAAGCAATTTGTGATGCACCCTGGTTTGACCACACAAGCAGCAAACAAAGCCTTGGAAATCTGGAGCTTCCAAATTGCCAATCAGCCTGATTATACATGACATTGTGTTTTCCCAGCAGAGTGTTAGTGGTCGTTATATGTATTTCGTCAGCTCTTTCTCCAATTCACTGAGCCTTAGTGGCTCTGCAGATATGCCGTTTGTCTACTCCCATTTCTCATCAGTCCATCTTTAATCTCCTCTGACTCTGTCACTGCCTCTTAATACAGTCTCATAAAACTGTCTTTGATCAGCTCCTGGAGGAGCTAAGAGAATTAGAAAGAGGGAAACTGATAAGAAATGAGACAGAAAGGACTACAAACAACCATGAGCATCTCTGGTGTGTGTGTATGTGTGTCAAGTGGAGTGAGTTGAAGCAAGAATAAATATCTCATTTCAGGGTAATGTGCTAAAGGTTTGTAGCTCGCTTTCTAACCCTTTTTTAATCATTGTTTACTGCTCTAGGTTTTAATGGCTTGTTGGCCACATCATAAACACGACTATTCACGATGCTCAGCTCAGCCCTTATCTCGCTCTTTCAGAGAGGTGAGCACTTGTGTTGAGCCTGAGCACATAAATGGGATCATCAACAGAAACCTACAGGTACATGCCACACTGATTTCAGGAATACATCGTAAATTAAATAGCAATCAATGTAACCTGGAGCCTGCTGAGATGCAGGGGGAGAAAATGTGCACAGCCACACCAAGGGTATTGTTCATTTAATGAGAAGATGAAGCCAGTTATATCAACAAAGTCGTTAAATGCCTGTGCAACTAGGATAGAAAAGGAGGAGATAAGAGGAAGAAGCACTGAGGAATTATTGGCCAAACAAAGAGCCATTAAGAAAGGGAGAATGCTGGCAGGCAGGATGACGGTGAGCACAGTTAATGGTTACTACCCTGTACCTTTAATTTACAAAGTCAGGGCCAAAGCAAACAACACACTCACACCTAAATAAAGTGGTGGATCAATGGAGCATAGTACATGTGTGAACAGTGCTGAACAAGCTGTTTTCAAAGAGAGACACTCACACTAGTATATCACGTAGAAGGAAAACCGCATTTGCGTGTGTGTTTTGATCCTGCCTTGTTGCACCAGCCAAGAGAGTCTCCAATGATCAGCGTAAAGCAGGATAAATAAACTTCAGAGGCTGCAAGCAGACAGTGGTTGCTTGCGATTGTAGCATGAGCCCTCAGGCTAAATGCCAGAATGCAAAAGTGACAACGGCATCAGAGAGTCCCTAAGGATGAAGGCAGGGGGTTATGCAAAGATATATATGCACGAGGCCTACACAGAACTCTTGAGAGAGATCTCCTGCTGAGACGATGAGTCAAGATAAGAAGAAAGGTCTAGAAAAAAAATCAGACAGGAAAGCATGAAAGATAACGAGTGGAGATTATGCTGGGGGGGGTGTATTAGTCCAGTTTTTGCTTAAAAAGTCTTGGTAGCCAATAAAGACAGGAGGAAGGATGAGTTCAGCGAGTTAATCATCTCTGGGTGTTAATGTCACAGCCTACAGACAGACGTGACAAACTCTCCTTGTATTTGGCTGCTCTCCTTCTTCCCTGAGGCTCTGCTGCTTCTGGCTTGCCACCATGTGGGTTGTACTGCAGTATGTGTGCATGAGACAGAATGGACCAATAGTTTTTCCTTTTTAATAAAAGAAATGATAGCATTGTCACTTTGCAGACACATCAGGTTTAACTTTGACTCGTTTGTGTTCAATCTGATGATTAAAAAGCTTTTCAATGAAAATGCTCCAATGAGTTTTGGTACTTAAAAAAAAACAGGTATAATAATCTTTTTTTGTAAAAGTCCTGTATTTGTTTCATACTAGGAGTTCACTGAACAAACGGGGAACATGGAACATGAATTTACTGCAGCATGACAGCTATCAAAGCAATCACCCAATCACAGGCCATTGTCAGAAACCAATCAGAAAAGCAAAGACAGCTACTGCAGTTGCTGTTAAATGTCTTTAAATAAAGTGTGTAACAACCTTGTAACAACTGTTTTTTAAAGCCTTCTTTGGACTTCTCTGCAATTACCTGCAAGCACCTTATCTTTTTATATGCAGGTGTTTAAAACTAAAATATACTTGTCCCATAACTTTGGCTAAAAGCTGATCAATGCAACTTCGTCCTGTTGTTGTATACTGTATATAGCCTTGGACTATAATGACCCCCATCTACTTGTTTTACAACCCACAAGCCGATCAATTCACTCAGATCCAATTACTGATAGTGGGTTTTTTTTTGTTTTTATAACCAAAGAAAGGCAGTAAATGTAGAAAAACAGTGTTTTATAATGATTTCTTTTATTTCTTACATTTAGTTGGATTAACCCAGAATGCACAGAAACAGACATGAGCCAACATTTTGGATGCGTGCATAATTGCTTTATTGATCGAGAGCATGCAAATAGAAAGACACTTGTTACACTACATGGAAGATTAGTATTGCCACAACAAAGATTCATTGTTTATCCTAAATTACAGAGTTTTTAAATTGAAAACCAAATGGGGAACCAATTAACTCAAAATGTAAATTAAAATGTGTCTCCTCCAGCATGTTTTGTTTTAATCTGTGTGGTGTTAACAAAATCAGTGAAACCAGTAAATATATAATAATCATTATGTGTGTGTGTGTGTGTATCAATAGATTGATAATAGAGGAAGCAGGTAAGATAAAGACAAAATGGGACCAAGATGTTGTCTGGTGTACACGCACGTACACGCACATTCTTCCTCTTAAGATTAATGAATGCCATACGGTGCAAAAATATTTAATTATCGCTGACACTGAAGGGTGAGGCAGGAGGTCAGATCTCTGAGTAAGAAAATCATGTTGTTGGTCAAGCTTGTGGACTTTCATCGTGACCTCCCTTAGAAATGACTAAAGGTCAAACTGACAAAAACTCCTTGTCCAGCACATGGTTAGGGAAGTGCCTTGGGGATTTTTTTTAGCAGATGGAAAGAGACCACTTGACTTTGTTTATAGAAAAGAAAGGGTAAAGGAACATCTAAATTAAATAAAAAGGAAGTCCTGGAACCTCAAACACCTGCCAGTACATTCATGAATCTGACAAATTTGACATTGTTTAGCTCTTTAACAAACGTTTGGTGGATTTTTTTGTTGTTGAAACCCACATGAAGAAACACAGATTTCTGCTTTTTTTTACCATACTTATGTTCAGGCAATAAAATAAAGAATAAAATTAGTCTTTTTTACATCAAAAGAGAAAGGTTAGTCAACAAAAGGGGTTGATCAGGAAGAAGAAAAACTAAAACGCAACAGGATACAAGATACAGACAAAATTCCATCGCTCCATAAATCTTAATATGAGTTATCAAAGGTTTTACGCAATCACCAATTTCTTTTACATCCATCTGTGTTATAGCCACTGTCAAAATATGTGACCTTTCTGACTTCCAAAGATGGCAGTTTGTTAGAGCATGAACAGCTGGAGCTTTGTAAGTCAAAACTCTCAGTTTTTAGGAGAATGTGTGAATATGTTTAGGAATACCTCAAAGAGGGGAAAATAAACCCTGTGGACAGAGACGAGACCTGACCTACATCACTTGGTCAGTTCATGTGAATATCATAAAAACTTTTTTATATAAAATATTGAGTTCACCGCAGGAAGTGGACATTGGATCAGTGGAACCATGACAAATCCATGTTGATTTGTGATATCAGGAGTTTTGACACAGTTTGAGTTACATTGAACTGGAAAGTAGCCTTTGTTACTAGTAAATGGGACAAAATGTAGATTGAGAGTTATTCTTGACTAGTACTTAGACTATAAGTAATAGATAAGTAAGTAAAATAAGTCAAATATAACTATTAGCATTGAATAACAATAAAGACTATACAGTCTTGTTTTAACTGGCTGTGGTCTTCATGTGTACATTTTCTAATCATCTCTATTTTATGTTTCTATTTTATTTGGACTTTTTCTTCTCTGTAGTGATGCTTAAAGTTGAAAACAAATGCAGAATAGAGCAGGTTAACTTTAGACCGTGACCGTTACTAACTTTGCTCAAAATGAATGTCCTCGTGTAGGCACCATGTCCTTAAATGCATCTCTGCTCTGTTCCTTTGAAGCTGTCTTCAAAGACTGCTTAGTTATTTGCTTACATGGTGTCCTTTTAAAATTGCTTTGCTGCTAGCAACAGTTTGACAAAGCATACTCTTTCAGGGATTTTCACTGAGGGTTTAAGTAAATGTTCTGCTGTGTGTACAGTGGTTATGTATCACTGATGAATATTCAACTTGTATGCAATAGTCAATAGCCTGTCCCTCTAGATATTTTTTCCCTTAAGCCACTGTGGGATTGTTTTCTCTGACATTCAAACTGGAGCAGCTGGTTTATCTTCTCCATTCCTGGGTTACAGCAACAATTATTTGATTTGCAGATTTGTTCAATAATTAATTTTCTGGATAGTGAATCGGTTCCATCATTGCATCCTCCCAGAGGCCCTCTCTGTGCCTTTCATCCTTCCATCATTCCTCTCTGACAGCCCTCGCTCTGCCTCTCTCAGGCCAAAAAGTAAGACCCTAAGGAGTGTTCACAAAGCAGAAAGCGAAGGAGACTTTAATCTCCTTCTGATCTGTTTGTGTTTTAGCTCCCTTATTCTCCATGTCTGGTATTCCTCAGTAACACCCTCAAGGTAAAAGAGAAGGAACACCTTTTTAATTAGTTTATCAAAGCCCAAAAGTGGAGCTCATTTTTTCTAATAACATCCAAATTTGCCCTTTGGGAACAGTTGTTGAATCTCTTGTTTATTTAATTTCAGACTTGTTTATTTGCTATCAGATAGAGTTATAGGGAGAGTGCAAACAATGAAAAGAATGATAGCAGATGGGTTAAAAGGGCATATAAACCCATATACACAGGTTACCAACACACCCTGTTGACCCAGGTCCAGCTCAGCAGCAATTAATTTAAGGCCACTGTCTGCTCTCTGACAGGGCTTGTTGGCAATTTGGCCTCTACTGCTTGAGTCAGACTATCGTTATTATCCAATCACTGTGCTTCATTCTGGCGCATGTCCAATATTAGAGGACATAGGACAGTTGCTTTATCTTTTATCCTCTAATACTCTTTTTTTAGCCAATTTTCCCCTTTTGTAAGGAGCATAAGGGGAGTAAAAGGGTTGGGAGGTGTGTGTAATTCACTGTCTTGTTATAGTACACACATAAATAAAGAAGTAAATAAATACAGCCACAAGTATGACTGGCCTTTTTTCAAGGACCCTGTTTGAAAAGGTTGCATCAAATAACAGTTTTCTGTCAAGGGCAACCTCAACCAAGAAGTTTTACAATGGGGTTGCTTTGTTATTAAATATAGTAAACTTGTCTCTGTTTGCAATGAAATAGAACGCAAAGTATACAGCAACACAAAGGGCCAAATCTACTAAAGGTTTGCGAGTACTAAAATGCGTGCAAACTCATTGCTCACACTAAAAAAAGTACAAACTGATCTACTAACAGTGAGCAAAAGGGTTTGCATCTTTCAAAGGTGCAAAATTGCATGTCCATCTCCAGATAGTACCTTTGCCTCAGTGAATATGTAAATTGGGGCGTTCACACGCAATTTTGCATGTGGTGGGAGGAGAACCTGTAAATATATGATTTTAGCACACGCTAAGCGATTTATCAATCCCGAAAGTTATTTTGCTGATAGAAACTGCGTCTATATTTAACGCGTCAAAAGGACGTGCAAACGGTTTGTATGCGTAATTGCGCACACATGGCTGCTGTGATTGTTGGAAGACGAAGAGAGGAATCATCAAAAAAGACGGAGAGAACGTACATTTCCTCCTCATGTTAGCATGTTTGGAATGAGAGAGGAAGTCATTATTAAAACATATCGCCTATCCAGCATTGCTATTTTGGAGCTGTTGAAGGAACTCAGGGCAGATTTGGAGCCAGGCACAAGGAGTCACGCAATACCTGCAATAACAAAACTCCTTGCAGGTTTAAAGTGTTTGGCATCTGGGTGATTCCAGCGCACAATAGCCAACACAGCAGGGATCTCTCAGTTACGTTTTTCAGATGTGTTGACTGAATTCCTAAATGCTATGTGAGTGAAGCTGAAAGTACATACAAACAAAACAGGAACATAACAAAATAAAACAGAAAACAAACCAAACGCAAACACAAACCCTGACACATAACACACGCTAAATCCTCATTTAAATAGGCGTGTCTCCGACACTTTGCACCCGCTGTCATTTGCGTTAGCAATCTTAGTAAATCACGTACTAACCATGGCCTGCCCCACACGCTAAATTCTAGATTCCACATGCTAATTAGTACACGCAAATTGAGATCTTAGTAGATTTGGCCCAAAGTCTCTGTGAGCTTAATAGCCGTTAAAACACCAACGCTATTACCTTGTGCAAAAGTTTTACTTAATGCAAATTTCCCTTTTTTGTCTCATTTTATCCAAATTAACAAATTGACAGAATTGTTGCTTTATACATCTTTGCCATAGCATCTTTAAGGTTCACTGTAACTTTCTGTAGTTATAATTTGGATAAGAATGTTATTGAAAAAAGCTGATATTGTTGGTTTTCCATTGAAGTATTTAGGAAAAAACTACAAATGGAAAACATTCTCAGACAGAACAAGAAGTTTTGTGAACATACATACATATAGTTTTTTATTCTTCTCACATATATATATATATATATATATATATATATATATGCATCATGCGGACATGAAGGTGCAAACCCAAATGCAGGAGAGAAGGCATGAAGCAGCAGTGAAGACTCACTGGAGGCTACACAATGTGAAACACAATGGCCCAGCAACGAAAGAGTAAACCAGGGTGTTAAAATACAAGCAGACAAAACAAGACATTTTTATAAACGATAAATTAACCCAGGTGAACTGTTAACTCAACAGAAAACACAAGAAAAAAAATACAAAAGAAAACTGGAACCCAAAACTAGATACTACACAAGTCCAAACCATGACATTAGGAAGCATGAATTTGATCATGTAACCGTACTTGCTCTTAACCTACAAACCAGAAAAGTGTATTAACACACCTCCATGGAATATAATAGCAGATCACACCAGATTGTTGGAGAGTTGATTTTGGGTTTGCAGCAACCGCAGCAGTCAAAGCCAGCAGTGTGTGTGTGTGGGGTCCAAGTCAGCTGATTCTGTAGGTGTCATTGATGTGAGGTCAGTTACCTGCATGTACAGCTACAAATACAAATGGCACAAAAAATTGATCCTATGAAATTTGAGTATTTGGGTATGCAAATCAACGTAATGCAAACAAAGCTGTCACAATACAAAATAATGTTTAAACCATATTCATCACAGAATAAATACTAAAGCCTGAACTCCAGTAGAGGAAATTTGTGTTCATTTGTAAATGATTTGCTGAGGCCTAGTGCCCTTGCTCACCTCAGCTACGACTCTGCCAACTCTTCCATCTGTTTCACCTCTACAGACTGGAAGCTCTGCTGCCCGAGGGTCATCAGTCATCCCTACATATGTCCAAGGACAAATTGTTATTGGCGTGTAAGGAAAACTATTGCCCTTTTTCACAAATAGTTAACTGTATTAACAATAGCACCAATGATCATGTCTTTGGCACATTGTGCTTATCTGTCATGATGTAAATGTAACACAAGCACAGACAAAATGATCAGCTTGGACTAATGCAATGGTGTTCATACACCTCAAAGATGCTCAATACTCAGTTGACAAACTAATTGTTGAAACTCTGGAGGATATGATACATGTTTTTGTCTTCCTTTTGTGATTGGTCTCCACTGAAGCTCGTTTTTTTTGGCCAAAATTACAATACAAATCATAATATTAGAAGTAATGGTACCTAGTAATGGTGTCTACATTAAACATAATATTAGCAGAACTGGACATGAATCATAGAAGGCAGTTTGCAGAGTTGTAGTGAGAAAGGATTATTGTGAAGAAAATTGGATATATTGCTGGAAAAAGAATGAATGAACATTAAAATAATCATACCACTTAGTGTTTGCAAGTCAAACATAAAAAGTCAGGCTTGACTGAAAAGACTATTACTGGCCAAGCCTTTAATGATCCTTAAAATTAACTAATCAAACAGTGACAAGAAAGGGGACATCCGCCTCCGTCCTTAAAATCACTAAAGTCAACTTGATAAGTAAGCATGAGTTTCACAAGTAAGGTGGAGCATATGTTCATTGTAATTCCTTATCTGAGAATAATGCATGCTGGGCGCTCATATCATTAAATTCTTTTCACTCATTATTTTCACTCTTCTTTGTATTGTAATTTCAAATCAATATTTTAAGCCACAACTTTGGGTGAGTTGTCACCACCGAATATAGTTCTATTCAATGAGACAAGTTATATTGCTTATGCGTATTGACAGATTCACTTGCTTATAATGTGAGGATAAAATCACATTTAAGATGAGAAAGATGAGAGGGGACTGACAGCAGCAGAAGGACTCAGACTAAGGAAAGTGAAAGAGAAGTGGCAAGCTTGTGCTGCAGTGCTCCTGCATTACAATTGATTGGCTGCTTTAACCACCACTGCTGCTCACTCAAGCTTTAAATAGATGGATAAAACTCTCCTTTACCCAGTACTCTCATTCACCTCTTCAGCCTCCTCCCTGCCCTCTTCATCTTGTCATTTTAGTCTATACACTTTTCTTCTTTTTCTTTTCTTCATTTAGCTCTGTTTTCTCTTCCTTTTTGATTAATCTGCCTCCTCTTTTTTAACATCTCTCCACTTATTTTTTTTATTACTGTACTGATTGCCTTTGCTTTCCTTCCATATATTTAATTATATATATATATATATATATATATATATGCATGTGTCTGTATATAATGCAAATATACACACACAGTTAATATATATACATAAACTGTGGCATGCATTGTAGTGTCTGCACTCGTATGAGCAGATGTAATACCGTAATCCTAAATTGTCCTCCCATCCTCCATTTAACAGATGTGATCTTTGCGTTTTTTCTTGGTCTTTCTACTCTCACTTCCCCCTTATTTCATTTATCTTTTATTTCCTCACACCAGTAATGCCATTTCTCACCTAAGTGAAATAAAATGGGTTCCCTCCTGTGCTGATTGATGGAGGTGAGGACAGGTCCAAATCAGCAGGCAATAAAAGCACATTGCACAACAGACGCGCTCTGCTTTTGGGAACCATAGAAATGGAGGCTACGAATTTGCTTTTTTGTGTGTAAGGACAAATTGTGTTGCTTAGTGATTACAAATGTGTACAATGAACTATGAATCGCTTTTGTTAAAGCTATCTCTGCAGTTCAGCAAGTTTTTTCAGAGAGAAAGACAGATCATTTTTATTCTCTAACTGCTTTAGATAAAGAATATGTGCAGTTTTTATGTCTTCTGGAAGATGAGTGCTAAGATTTCACCATGAGAATAGAGAAATGGAAAAAAGAAAATGCCCAGTCTCTTCTCAATTTTGTATTGATAAACTGGTATGTAAACAGCAGTGTGGTGTATGACCAGTTTGCAAACTAGTTGATATTGACATTATTCACCAGCTGTGGCTTAAACACAACCCATTAGGCTTCTAATTGGTACAAGACTTTCTCATTGTTTGACGTTAGCAGCCATATGCTAATGACTTATACGTCTTTGATCTATAAACTCCATTCTCAGTCTCAATTAGCTTGCATATATGATGATCATTTGAGTCCATTCAGCATGAGGTTCTATTCAGTATACTAAAATCCCACTTTGATCTAACTTTAGCAGCATTGTCTCTATCTGCATTTTGATTTTTCAAAGAGCTTTTATTGTCTTTATTGCAAACAACATGAGACCACCTGTCCACACTGCCTGGTGCTAGCATGTCTCTCACTTGTCTATTTCTTGTATTGCCTTGTGTTTCACCTGCTCTTTTAATCCTTTCCTTCCATCAAATATTATTGAATTTATGCTGTTTGCCTAGTGTGAAATGACGCAATTCTCAATGAGCAGCTTTTATCTTTTGTCATCGTGCCTGCCTGCCATGGCAATAATGTCACACCGGAGATTGATTTTCTGGAAGATGGGACTGTCGTTCTAGGAGAACAGTCCTCATTAAGCAGCTCACAACACAGAAAGCCCATCATTTACTTCATTCCTTTTACCAATTTTCTTCTCCATCTTTTTCTGCAACTCATTATTTTTCTGCCTGTTTTAGTTAGTAGAAAGTGAGAGTCTGCCCATTGTAAAACCTAGAGAACAGCTTGATGTTTCACTGCGTCAACTTTCAACTTCAGCACTGCATAGTGCTGATTCTCCTGCTCTGCGTGCTTCTCCTAACTCACTTTTCAAAGTTGGAGATTTGTCAAGTTTATCTGTTTTGTTGTTTCTCTTCAGGACCAGATGCCACCAAGGACCCATGTCTGAGGGTTCACTGCCCTCCCCACAAGGTCTGCATCAGCCATGATTACCAGACTGCCATCTGCACCAATCAGAAGCAACCAGCACACAGGTAAGAGCTAGTGGAAGAGCAAAGTAGAAACTGAACATTGTGTTGTTTAGAAATATGTAGGTGTGTTTAACAGCTAGAACAGGGTCACGTTTACCACACATAACACAAGCAGTCATAGAGCCGGCCCAAGCCAACTTGGTGCCATCAGCAAGGCTATGGTTAGCCACGTTTGAAGGTAATGTGTTATTTGAACTTTTTAACACTACATCCAGTTATGACAGCATCATACTGGTAAATTACTTACTTACAGGATTAAAAGTCTTTCAGCATGCTTGTTAGTTGACCTCTGAAAATTAGCACTTCAAAATCATGTCTACAAGCCATTGATCCATTTTCTGCCACTCATCCAGGATTGGGTCACAGGGGCAGCAGCCTAAGAAGGGAATCACAGACTTCTCTCTCCCCAACCACATGTAGCTCACCAGAAGGGGTTCCTAAGGTTTTTCCAAGCTGGGGAGATACAATCCCTCCAGTATGACCTGGGTCTTTCACGGGGGTCTCCTCCCACAGGGACATGCCTGGAACACCTCACCAGAGAGGCGTTCTGGAGGCATCCTAACTAGATGCCTTAGCCACCTCTTCTGGTTCCTCTGCTTGGAGAGGAACTATAAGGTCTATTCAAATCCCCTCCCAGATGATTGAGCTCCTCACCTGTCTCTAAGATAGAACCCCGCCACCCTGCGGTGAAAACTCTTTTCATCCTACTGTATTCGTAATCTTGTTCTTTCAGTCACTACCCACACCCCATGACTATAAGTGAGGTTAGGAACATAGATCAACCAGTAAAGCAAGAGCTTTGCCTTCTGACTCAGCTCCTTCTACACCATGACACACCAGCACAGAGTCAGACACTGCACCGATCTGCCTGTCAAAGACACGTGTGACAGCGTGAGATTATTACAAGCAACTCATATAATTTGTTTACCGGTAAGCTAAAGAGCACTGTAATTTACACATTACATACACTATAAGATGAGATTTTAGAATGGTTGCTTTAATTTAGTATTCCATAAAATATTTCTTCCTTTCATTTCTAATGATTACCTTTGTGTAGGAAAAAAGAGGTTTGCAAGTCTGAACTATAAGATCCAAAGTTCCTTTAAGGTTACACAAACCCTGCAAGAGGATGACAAAATATATTTTGTTTGTTAAAACAGTCTCAGAACAATTAAGCTGAACTGACAGACGTGCACAGGCATTTTTCATTTGCCAATTAATTTTAATCACATCTCTGTTCCGCCACCACCCAGTTGTTTGTGTTTTCAGTCATTGCCATTTCTAAAAGGTTTTTCAATGTTTCAGTTCAAGAATCATTCCCCCAAAAAGTCATCTGAGCACATTTTTTGCCCGTATTTTCTCTCTTTCGTTGTCTTGCCTGGGTTTAACTGATTTCTTCAAGTTATCATTGCTCAAGTATTTAGGTTTTAATCCTTTTTCGTTGTTGCTGCATTAATTACATATCACATTGCTCTTACTGTTCAACCAAATACAGGGACAATCCAGCTGACTCATGCCTTGTTGCAACAAGCTCTGTTTATCTAGATATATGTTACTCCTTGAAGTTGTCTGTTACACTGTACTGCATTCAGGTTTAGCATTTTCTACCTAAAACCATAAGCAAATTCATTTAGTTTATTGCTCAACAGCTGTCAACACAGAAATCCCAAGCAGAATTCCTTCGTATTGAAATTGAACTGCATTCCTGCAATGTATGATAATATTAAGCTGCAGGCTGGAATATATACATTACAAGCAAGGTTTAATTTTGAAAACCATTATGAAGGTTCACAGTGTTAATTTGGGTATCCCTGTTCTGCTGTGGGGGGAGTACAAGTATTGTCAAATCCGAAACATAACGGACGAGAGCTCCATAAAAACTCACTGCAGGGTGCTCATGTTTGGGTATATGAGAGTAAGGATGATTTCTTTCTTGTGTATGTTTACATGCATATGTTTTGCTCATCTACCATTTCTTTTTAATGCTTAAATGTTCCTCAAAAATAATATTTGCTATGCATGCAATGTTTTATTTT
>JBAMHV010000007.1:19105062-19121276 GCA_037177535.1 Pseudomugil gertrudae
TATATACCTGATCATACAAAAACAATGAATAGGCACATTAGTTGATATTTCTGTAGAAACAACACAGCACAGGCAGTGAAACATATATGATACAAGACAACCATAACATTTTGTCAAGAAATCAATTAAACACAACAAAACATTGGGTCACATCCAAAAAATAATCACATGCTGTATATACCATTGAGCTCTAGACTAATGATATTTCCCGAGAGCTGCTACCACTTTTACTGTTTACTGTTTGGGGTTGTGTCTTTATTCCTATGTGCAATGAACAACTGACCACAGTTGACCAAAATAAACAAGTCTTAAGATGTTCTCAGTAATGTCATATTACTTTCATTGTCTTGAAAATAAGAAAATAAATAACCAATGGCATCATTTCTATGCGGCTCTTAGTCTTTGTTAAAGCAGATAAGAATATTAAGTCATGTAATAAGTCAACAAAGTGGTTGTGGTTCTGTTACTTATTAATAGAAATGTTTAAGTGTTTATATGAAGGTCACACTGGTGAGAGAAAGATATCATATATATGTTTTCAGCATTCTACAGTGCATGTGCAACATGTAAAGCAACAATCAGGAAGACTGGTGCTTCACAGAGATGAGCATGCAGCAATGATTTGAGAATTAATAATGTATAAACACACACACACACACACATATATATATATATATATACATACATACAGACAAACATGTGAAATCATGCTCATCTCTCATACTTACCTGAATACCTGAACCTGAAGTTACCATGTGACACTGAAAAAGCCAATATAAGATGACACAGTAACCATCAGCAGCCCTGATTTCTAAAGTTCTTCATTAACATCAGCCATAGAAAACCCCTTTGTGGTCAGCCTCCAGATGAATAGTAGCCATTTAGCCTTACTGGTGTTGATCTAATTATTTTTTTATTGTTTAATGTTTTACAGACTACAGTACCCTGATGTTTTGTGTGCATTTAATCCAATGATTGATTCACTCAGTCATTCATTTCTGCAGTACTCTTCTCGAAAGATTCATCCAACATTTACTTTTATTGAATTTACATGTATTTACATAATGTTTTGTACTTGGAACAATGATTGAAACATCTATCCTTTTATTGTCATCACACTCGTTGCTCTGTGAAGAGTCTGTTTGGCTCCAATTCTGTCTCTGCTTGATGGATCAGGAGGCAGCAGGGTGTTCAGTGAGAGCACTTAGATAGAAATTGCTGCAAGATCTGGATCAAACATAATTACAGTGGTTATTGAAGAGGCCTCCTTAGACCAATCAGTATCTGCTTCATCTGACCCTGATAACCAGGAACACACTCTACTCAGCAGAGTATTGAATCTGCTAGTTTGGATACATTTAGTGCCCATAAAGTTATTACAACAATTTTCCCTGCACAGATAAATGTATTGTGCAGAATATTGCATGCTATAAAGATTTTGGCCTCTGGTATCTGGGATATTTTTGTCTTCTGTTTTTCGTGTACATGCAGGTTGTACAACCCATTTTTGCTGTAATGAGAAGGATTCAGACTCATGACCTCCTGAAATATTTATTTTTCTCCCTGCCAGTGTGAAAGCCAGGAAAGGAAGTGTTGGCCACAAGCACAGGCTTGAAGCAGCATCTCATGGGAAATGTAAGCTTTGCTCAGCACTTCAGTCAACACCTGTATGTGCCTCTGATGGACACACCTACTCATCCAAGGTGAGTTATCTCATTCCTATTTTACTGTTCTCATTTTAGTGTGTTATCATATTTTTTCCATTGTTTTCTGCTTAACTATATAAATAAACAGGGAGCAGCAAATATGAAATAGCATCTAAATATGTTTTTTTTCTTTCTCAAAATTCATTTTAATTGTTTCTTTTTTACTTTTGTTCTCCTTCTTTGTGTTGCTGTTGCTCCAGCTCTACCCAATTCCCCTTTTTCCTCCTTTCTCATTCCAGTGGTTGTTCCTCTGCTTTGCCTTTTGCAGAGCTTCTCATCTGTTGGACAAATGAATAAGAACAGAAAACATCCTCTCATGTTTTATTTTAGCTTTAAAAATACACATCTTTAGAAAAGCTCTGAAGCCCACATCATCCATTATGTTTCTACCCTCCAGTTCTTGCTCATCTTCTCCCCTCGAGCAACATTAAATTGCACACAAATTTATAATTTCATCACAGGGAAAAAAGTCAAGGTTTAACCTTTGTGATTAGTCAAGAAGGCAACGAGCAAAGGGAGATTAAAGAGAGGTGTGTGAAGCTAGATAGCAGGTGACATACATAAATGTATATGTAAAGGTGAAACTAAACCCTTAGATATAAAACTCTGTGCAATATTATTGACATCTACTTTCCTAACATTGAATCGTCCTTGTGTTCATTCATTTGGCTGGCAGGGGGGCAATTAAATATGAGCATATTTACCTGAATCAAAGTCATACTGGGACTGGAATATTATGATACCAGAGTGAGCTGTGTTCACTTGTTGAGACATAGATATTGCTTAAAATTATTTTCTAAAGATGACTAAGACTTTAGTAAAGCATTTAAACTGCCTTGGTCTTTTTGTTGGTGGGAAACTTTCAGACATAAGATACGTTGCTCAGTTCAGCTTTTTCTATATTGGCTATAATATTTGACTAGTTAATCCTGAGTAGGCCTTCTTATTTACTGTATTTATTTTGCTGTGTGGGACTCAAATATGTTATGAGAAGCACAAGTTTGGGACATCAAGTTTGTGTGTTTTGTTTTGACTACTAAAATGGCCGATATGATGCTTTCAGTTTATGATTGTGAAAGCATAAAATCAGATTCTGTGACCTCTAATGCTTCTATCCAAATGTGTGAAACTACAATAGAGGTGGATTATTAGACACATATCTCATCCCTTTGTATAATAAACAGGACATGAGTCTGCAGTCAACTGTTATTAATCAGCCATTTTACTAATTTGACCAAAATTAGCTCAGCTTGGTTTTTCCACTGAATTGATAACAAACTTCTGTTCCACATATTTATTCATAATATATTTTAAGCATGAGCAAGAAAATTGAGAAATAAGTGGGTTTCATTTAGTGGGAATAAACCAAAAATGTCTTTCGTAATGCAACACCAGAAATAAACAACATATTAAGGATTGCTGTTCTCACACGGTGAGAGCCAGAATCCTATGTTTTGGGGGATTTTTTTTTGTGAGACTTTTTTTCACGTAGTACATAACAATCGCTCCTATTCTTCATTTGAAGGGGCACACTGTCACAGCCCCCATATCTGGCTGACTGGAGGAAAGTGATTCAGAGTGGTGTATCCCCTTGGGAGAGCCTGCTCTCTCCTCCAACAGCTGGGTTTGCTACTAAGCTTATAAAAGACTTACACTATTTCCAGCAATGTATCTGGGATGCACAGCAAGTATGAAAGGTCATGTTTCCTCTCTGTCTCTCTCTGTCTTGTTGGCAACCAATACCACTGAAGAAGAAGACTCCAACAGCGACAAAATGTCCATATTTCCAGGTTGTGTCAGCCATTATGCACGGAAGACACATTGTGTCTGTGGCCACATGACTCAAACAAATGACTCTAAAACGAGCTTTTACATTGGGCGGTGACTGTACACTGAGAGCATGGTGGCTGTGCCAGGGAGCAGCCAAGTGTCTGATTCATTTCTGTTCAGAAAGTCGAGGGCACCTGTGCAGTAAGCTCATGATTGTGGTCCTCTGTGAAGTGAGAGTTAGCATTCATGATCATTATTATTGTTATTTGTTCAGGTCAACATGAGCTACCATACAGAGTTTTGCAGAGTCGAAGGATACTTGGAAAAAAATTTCAATAAACTGACTAGTGGATAGCGTATTATGTAACATATTCAGAGCCCCAATTAGTAGCAGGTTTCACTCATAAATACAAATCAAACCATGTTAAGTTAAAGGTTCCCTCATCAGCATTTAACCTGGACAAATAAAAGCTTTCTCTTTGACATTGTCTAGCAGATGTCAAAGTGGGACAAGGACAGATGTGGACTTGTGTATAGAGCAAGCACCCACAGTATCAAAACGGCCACCAGTTTAACAATGCACATTACATGGCTTGATCTTTTATTTGTAATACCAGAAAATCCTCTAAAAGACCTACCTTATATCCAGAGAAACCAGTAGCCTGGTTGGAAAGCTGAGTAGTCATATGTCAGCAGTGTTTAACAGGGAGCTAAGGATATAACCCTGGGGGAAACCTGGCGGTGGTTACCAGTGATGAACATTAGCAACCATAAATCTTAGCAATCACAAAGTTAAAACAGCGTGGTCTGTTGTCAAGGAGGTCCAGTACCTAGTTACAAGGGCTGGTTTAATTCCCATCAGCGCCAGCTTCTCTACCAGCATCCCTTGAATAATCCTAATAAAGACCAAGCTGAAACCCAGGAGCCTGTCATTAGCATATCTGTTCCCCAAGTGGGTGTGGCTCTGATGGAGGACACAACGCTGCTACAAGCGTTAGTTACTTATGCTGAGATTAAAAACGTGCTTGTGGTTTGTCTTTTTTATTGTAATGTAGCTTGTATGTTTTTGGATCACACCAGTAAAACAGTAGGTCAGAGCTGATCAGCTGCAGGATTGATCAATGTGAACTGTGGAAACACAGGTGGATGTAAAAGGGACATAAACTATATTCTCTCAGGGCGTTAGATTAAAAATTTAAACATTATCCAAAGGAGTTTATAGTCTTAAATGCTGTTCAGACTTTCTTGCAGCATGATATCCATTCAGTAAAAGTAAAATAGACAGTAAAGCAGAGCGTTTAAAAATACCACCATCATATTAATTATAAATTATCAAGATGTGACAGCTGACATAACCAACTTCTGATTTCAAAGCAGCTATAATATACTATAGTAGTCAAAACCATCTTTTATATCCATTTATGGTGAGCTCATTTGCAAACCCAGACATTCCCAGATATACTTTGCCTCTTTGTTTCTGCCACCCAACACCCTCCTGTCAGAGGTATGACACAAATTGAGAATGATTTGGCCCTTTTAGTTTGAGGAAATTGAGACATAGACCATCCTAATGACCTGCCTGACTGTGACCGAAACAAGCTGAGGTGTACTGATGAAGGAGAAACAAGAATGAGAAGAAAAGGAGGAAGAGGACGGGGACGTTCCTCTGCTCGCTGTAGTAATTTAGTTGGGAGAGGTTCGGTTAGCTAGTGGAGCGATGGGTCCCTGTGGTACAACTTAAACTCTGCTCACCACACCAGTGAGCTGCTGGTCTCAAGCTTATTCATGTTTTATTATTACATTACATGCCCCCTACATCATAACCACACACACAGTCTCACACACACTCAATATCCTATTAAGAGGACAGTACTCTTATCTCCTGAGAGTCTTCGGCCCACTAAGTTAAAGCCATTACTTCCCTCTTCTTAAATCATCTTTTCTCCTCTCCCCCTCTTCCTGCCCTCTTCTCTCTTCTCCTCTCTTCTCCTATTTTTAGCCGACCAAGTCAGGTGTTAAAATACTGTTTCATCAAAACCACATTAACCCCTGGAGAAAGACAAACATAAAGATTCATGGGGCTTCTCTGTGTGCTGACAGTGACTAGAGGAGGTCATTTATTTCTTTGACTTTCTCCCTCTTTCTCCATCTCCCTCCCCAGACAGCTAATTCAATATGTTGTGAACAGACGAGAGCACCGCTTCTTTGTCAACAAATTTCATTAAGCAACATTAGCAGCGCTATCAAAGAGGTGGCGAGGAGGAAATGATGGATTTGAATTAGAATGTGGGAAATGAGAGCGTTTGCAGTCTAAGCCGGTGTAAGGCAGGGTACGCTCACGGATGTTTATGCACAGTCATGGTCTCACACCGTCGTCATCATCTTACAAACTGAATTTACATAACTCATTTCAGTTTCCATTATTCGTCCTAGAAGGATCTTGTAATTGGATTTTTTTCCCCTCAAATAATCCAAACAATTTCTTACCCCTCACTTACCTAAAACAAGATTTATAATGTTAAATTTCATTTGGAAGTAACCCATCTGATGTTTTTGCTGGGCCGTTTTGCTTGTAGTGTGACTGTTTCACAGACAAGTGGATTAATCAAAGACCAAGCCCATATCATGGTTAGAAAGTTAGAAAGTTCAATGTCAGGGTTTTGTTACATCTTGTAAATTAGCAGTCACAAGTTTGTTTTTTTTTTCTTTTTCTGTGTAATTTATTCAACAAAGTAAAGGGAAAAAAGACTTTACTTTTTGCAGTTGGGGCTAAGTGTGCAGAATAATGAATGTGCTGGGAATTGTATTGAATGGAAAAATACTCTATTGAATGATGGTTTTTTACAGCACAAAGAATCAATAGCAGGGATAAAATTTAAAATAGAAAAGTTTCCACACGCTCAATATATAACAATTCTCCAGGTGGATGCACAACCATAATTTTTTGGCAATTCAAGTCATTTGATCTGTGAGTCAGATATTGCTATTACATGGGTACACTGGGATTACTCATGAAAGGGGTTTTTACAGCGAAAAGAAAAACACCAGTTTTCTGGAGGCTCAACTGATGTTTTTAGACATTTCTATTACTACTATTGCGCTTTTTCATGACAGGGATCATATAATTTCCAAACTATTAATATTATTTGGCAATTGTAGTTGTTATGCCGTAAACAAGTGAAGCAAACGACCAGTGGAGAATAAATTTTCACCAAACAGACACTTTTATATCCAGGTTAAAAGATGGCCTACTAATAAAGTTGCCTTAGCTGTCATTTATATTAATATTAAAGCTTAAGTCAGTAGCTGAAGCCTAAAACTGTAATGGTGATGTAATTGTCAGTGACACCACTCACAAATAAAAAGATGTTTCCACACTTCCTGTTGTGGGTTTCCAAGTATGAATGCTAACCACTTTTCTCATAAGTTTTCTTTTTTGGTAGGTTATAATGTGCCCACGTTTGCACAACCGAAAACACATTTTCTCCAATTGGACATTGTGATTACTATTGTATGTTATTTGGCAATCCACAACAAAAATAATGGTTCAAAAACAACCAAAACAAAAAGGGAACGAGTCTGCAGTGTGGCTGTAGCCGGCGTACGGGAGGCGTGTCTGTTGACAATTGAGCAGCAGCAGTTACTTCTTGGTGGGGGTGTAAGTGTTAAATTTTCAGGTTGTGGAGGGTGAGTAACGTCGTGTGACATCACGCGGAGGTGTCTGGCATTTGCTTTGCTCGAGCCAAACCCTTCTTTTCACAAATATAAAGCTACAAAACGCATGAATGAAAAATAAAACTACTCTGGGGATTGTTTTAATGTATAATTAACACAAATAGAAGGTTAAAAGCTCATAAAAGTCAATTTTACATAATACTGTATAGGCCCTTTAAGTTCGCTGCAGACAGCTGATGGGTTGATATCCACTTGCTAGCGTGTGATGCAGTGCTGCAAGGTCACAACGTAATGCATTTTCACATTGTCATGCATTTTCCTGGAAGCAGAAGTTGTATCGTGCGGTTTCTAAATCTTTGGACACTGCTAAATGTGATATATGTCACTATGCCCTCAAATGAGTCAGGAAAGTAAAGTATTAAGGACAGAAAATCATGTGGTGTCTTAAAAATTCTTTCTGAATATATGTATGTATTGCAAACTGCTAAAAACGAAAGCTTCTATCACATACCTGTGAATATTTTTTCGTGAAAGCTGCTTGTATGGAAGAAATGACAACACTATAGCAACAGGAAGGTGAGAAAAGAAATCATGGCTAAAGTAAGAAGCATTGAAGGAGGAAAAATAAACACATCTAAAATGTTATTTTATTCATGAACTCTATGTAACGTGGCTCCTTGCTGATGTTCATCCTGTTATGCATATGTGTGCTGATGGCAGAAATCAAGAAGTGTCAGGTATAGAAAAATGGACCCTTTTTAAAAGAAAAGCTTGAGTGTATGCTACAGTCAAAGTATGATTTTAAATAGTATTTGACTTGTCAATATGATGAATACAATGCTATGCAACTCAAAAGATTGATTTTTACCTTAAACCTACTATTTAATCTGCTAAACAGATTATTTCTTCTACAAACCCTTTATGATGATCACCCCACTCCAATTCCTCACTTTTTGTGGTTTTCAAAATTGTAGTCATTTTAAACTTGTGACTTCTAAAAATGTGGTTGGTTGATCTGTTAAGTGGAGTAATGATATCAAAACAGCGTTGTATGATGCCAACAGATGATGTCATTGGCCTGCGCTGAACAGATCGACCAATCTCCTTTCAGGTGGAGGGAGGAGCATCTGTTTAGACAGCTGGCACACTATCTTGACTGGCACACAGTTGGACCTGTCAGCTGTCATGTGACCATGGTCATGTGACTCGGTTGTGTCTACAATCTATGGTATACAAAAGCTACTGGTACTTTCAGTGCACCAAACAACTGATGCAAGGGACTGATATGCTTATTTATATTTGGATGCCTAAATTAAAATGTACTGGGATGTGTTTTAGTTTGTGTTTTCTTTTCTCTTACAGTGTAAGTTGGAGTTCCAGAACTGCTTATCTGGAAAAACCGTTTCCGTTAAATGTGATGGATTGTGCCCCTGCTTGCCTGGTCATGAGCTCATCAAACCACCAACTAACGCAGAAAAAGCTGGTTAGTACTGGATTCTATGTTTACATAATATTTTAAAAACAGCTGCTCTTTCAGATGTAGATGTAATATCAGTTGTCCTTTTAAGCTGTGACATGTGTTGCAAAAAATGGATAAAACTACCAAGCAGACAACAGAGAGTTATCAATGTTCAAATCAAATCCTGCAAGTGATCTAACTAATGACAAGCCAGTGCTGGTAAATAAACACCCACCCCAGGTCAAGTACCAGGTCAGGATCATCGATGCACACTTTGCAAGTATGCAATTTCCATGTTCTTTCCATCCTCTGGATCAAAGCGTCTTCTAAAGGAGTGTAATATAATGTGATACAGCAACAGAAAAATATTCTGTACTTTGAACTGCTATATCTGCTCCACCAGACAAACATGTGTTACAGCAGCCATTGGCGCAGTAGTCTGCATTTTGTGCAAAAGGAATTATTTGTTTAAATATTTCATAGGTGTACCTTGTAAATTAATTGGTTGTAAGGAGGAAATTGGAGACAGAATGTCTTGGGAAGATTGTCCACACTGAAGTGAATTTCATTTGGAGAAACACACTTCTGTAAAGGCAGTTTATTCCTGTGTGGCATCTGTGTCAGCTCGATCACTTCATAACCCCTGGAGGTTCTGTGCAGGTCCGCAGAGGCTCCACATGCACCTCTTCAGACTTAACGTTCATTGTGGCTACGTGATGCAGCTATGCAGACGTTCTCCCATGTCATTGATCAGATTGTGATTACTTGTTTCCTGATATTTGATCCTGCAGCCACATTCCTGATCTGACTGTGTGCAAAATTACCCTTCTGGTCTATGCAGTTTTGTTTACCAATAGCACTCCATAAAGACTGATTAATACATGTAATTTGCATATGGTAGACGTGTTTTGCAGAACCATTGAAAAAACCTCACTCTGTGGAGTTTGCGGGCCAATATTAGCCCTGCTTCTACCTGCAAATCCAGAAAAGAATCTGCAACACAAGGCTTTTACCCTACACTCAGCTATAAAAACACACTGCCTCTGCATCCGCTATGCGGACCCAACCTGACGCAGACACTGCACGAGTTTAAACAAGCCTTTACACACATAAAGCTTCTTTTACTGGTAATCCTTCAAACTCTCAGGAAATTCTCTCCGTTTCCATTTCTTTCCTGTCATTTCTTTCCTTACTCATGTTATTTCCTTCCAGTGCCATCACCCCACCCATCCTGTGACATCTGCAGGGTTGGTGATGGAATGTGTGTGTGTGTCTTATTGTTTGTCATGAAAATAGGATTTCTGCAGATGGATGGGAGGATTCTGGTGGAGAAATGCAATCTAAAGGAAAGCAGCACATAAAAGGATGGATTGTTATTGTTACAGGATTTCTCTGTCTCAAACAGGAAAGTGGAAGGGTAGTTTCACTGTGTGTCCACAGTGAATCTGTCTTTTTTATCTGTCTGGATTCTATTCTAATCAATGTCTGGTTAGGAGGTATTTACAAGGATGCAAAGGTTCATCAGCAGTTCTTAACCCAAATGGAAAGTGGCTGCTAATTAATGGGAGTTCTCTCTTCGCCTTATACTCTTTCACATTAGTTTAAGCGTGGATGCAGCCTGAGAGTGGTGGTTTACCAAGTGGACCCCTTTCTGAATCACACACATGTACAAACACAAATGTTCACATAAAAGCACACAGATGCTTCACTTAGTATAAGCTGTAATTACTTGGTTGGCTGAAAGCTTTTCTCTGGGAACAAGCAGCTCTGATTTTGAGTGAATAGTAAAACAAAATCCTTTTCAGCATCTTGAACAATGTTAAATATTGAATTTTGGGGTTTTTTTTGTTTGGTTTTTGTTTGTACAGTTTCCCTGTGACCCAACTACCTTTTCCCATTTCTGTTACAGCTCTTTCTCTTCTCAGCTTCTGTTTTTTTCACAAGCATCTCTTTTCAGCACAGCTTGTCCTAAGACCATCCATTTAAAAGAAGGTTCAAAAGTTTTGGCATTCATAGCTGACAGAGATGAGTCAAATCTGTCCGATCTTCTTTCAGATATAACCTCTCTGATCAACAAGGCAAATGTTAAATAGATGAGGATGGCAGTGAATGAGTCAAAGAAAAAAAGATGTGTCGTGTTGTATTGCGTTTGCCATGGTAACACTCAGGATGGTACAGTAACCTGCAAAGTGCAATTAGGGGCTTTTCCTTTGCCAGGGCTCCTTTGAAAAGAGATTTGTGATCTCAATAAGTCTTTCCAGGTTAAAAATGGGATCAATGAATTAATAAAATAACTATCAGAGTTGTACATTTTTCAGTCTCCCACAACACCTGCATCTGTAGTTCCACTCCTGTAGCTGATCCACTTCTTACTTGCTTTCTTCCTCTTTTGTTTGTGCTCCTAAACACAAAGACACTGGATGCTTTAATGCTTTAAAATGTGTAAGAACAATCATTTAATTTTTAAAAAACATGCTTCATTCAATTTGTAGGCAATATGTTTGCAATTAAGCAAATTACCATATTTTAAAGAGAAGCATGGAGACATTAAACATGATCTAAGGGGAGCTGGATTTGCAAAGCAAAATCAAGAAGCAGCATAGTTATATGTGGAAACTTGGCTTTGGAGAGGGTAGATGACTTGTTGTATAACAAGCAGAGCCAAGCCAATTAAAATGGTATTCATATCCTTAACAGTGTTAAATGACTTTATCAAGGCCAAAGAGCTCACTGAGCCCTTTTTATTTCACCTATATCAATGATATTATGCCATCGTTTCTTAAACTTAATTATCCTATGGAATAAACACAGGAAGTCATACTGTTCCAGAGATTTTAATTGCAAGAACTATTGATATATGTGGCATTGCATCAGATGGAGGAAAACATGAATTATGCATTCCAATTCATTATATCCCCGCTAAATTATACACTGTTGTCGAGTCGGCCAAAACAAATTTTGGCTCCACATTAGTTAGTGAGCTCTAATTGAAACACCTGTTCTGATTAGCGCGGGTTTCAACATCAGTCCTGGCTCATCTTATTTTAACAATCTCCCGTATAGTTGGATCCTTTCATGCTCATTAGTCATCGTCCTCTTGTTTCTTAGGACTGCATTTTCTTACAGGTACATTGTCTTATAACTTTGTGACGATAGAAAAATAAAAAGCAGTGCAGGATTGTTTGTAGAAAACAGACCACAAGCTCCTATGTTTTCTCTTTTTTCCCTTCCTCCTTTATGTCCTGTGCACTTTTTCTCTACTTTGATAAAAAGGGCCGACAGCCTTCTTTTTATTCTGCATTGTGGGTCTGTTGCAGGGAAGCTCTGCAAAAGTAAAAAATTAAAAAGCAAAGAAACCTCTGTAGACCCTGTAATCATCTCCTTGCATTCTTATTGTTTAATTTCCTGCTTGTTATATAAACCTAGAGGGCTGCTATAAAATATTAATTTAATACTAAGGATAAAAGTGTTTTTTTTTTCTTTAAATGTTCTGACTCAGAGAATTATGGGTTTAAAAAAACCTGTGAATGGTCCAGTGTATCCCAAAAGAGACCATAAGTGAAACTTTTCACTTTTGCTTAGTTAGTCACTTCACCAACTCCGGCCTCCAAGGGCTGGTATCCTTCAGGTGTTGGACGTGTCCTTATAGCAACACACGTAATTCAAATGAACAGTTAATTTAACACAACAAGGTGTTAAATATCCATTTTATTTGAATTAGGTGTTGAGGAAGGGAAACATCCAATACCTGCAGAACACCAGGAGGACCAGAGTTTGTGATCCCTGTCTTAGACCTGAGAGCAAGCTACCGGTATTTTCTGTTTGACAGATTGCTGAAATATTTGTTAGTCAGGATTTGGACTCTGATTAAAAGCAGCAGAGATGAAATGCTGTGAATGTTGAATAAAACCAGGCAGATATTTCAGACACAACCCAAAGTGCAATAATTTGTTAAATTTATCTAGAAAAGCACTCGGAGAACGCAGACCTCTGCCAAGCTTATTATTACTATCTTGCAATGATAGAAAAGTCAACGTATTAACGTAAAATAGCAAATACTAGACTTTTGTTATGTATTTCTGAACACACTAAAGAACAAGCAAAGCAGCAACACTTACATGTTGCTTTCTGATGATGTAATGATGATTAAAAATGGCCCTATCCCACAGTGATAAGTCCTGTATTCAAAAGTGATCCAGATCATTTCCAAAATGTAATCACTTCCCTCATTTCAACATTTTTCCTGAAAATTTGATGAATATCGGTCCATAAATTTTTGAGTTATCTTGCTGACAGACAAACAGATAAACACCTCAGATCACATGACCTCCGCTGCTGCTTGGCTTGGTGGAGGTAATGTGATCAGGCCTTGCCTTTTTCCCCTATATTGCCATACCTGAAGTCTCATTTCCAGTCATCTTTATGTACAAAAATAAACATAAATAAAAAGAAAAGTCCCCACCTGTTGAGGCTCTTAAGTATTTCTGTTCCCTTGAACCTTAAACATCTGTTAGGACATCCCAGCAGTTCATAAATGAAGTGTCAGAAAGCAAGGAGATCGCATCGCATGTCAGTGTACTTTTTCCCCTCTTGCAATGTTAAGCTTTATTTTTCACTGAGCTCTTCAGTCCTGTGAGGAGCTTGAATGTTTGTCACATCTTTCTCTAATTTGTTTCTCTTCACTCCTCCACCTCTATTTGCTTTTCATTTGTTTTCTGTCTCCAGCCCTTCATCTTGCAAGATGTCTGTTCCGCCTCTACATTTTGTCCTCTCTGGCTCTTGTGCACGTTTCTGTGTCATTCAGCAGACCGTTAAAAGGATGCATCTCTGCAAACAGAGTATAACCCTTTTATAACCCCCTTTTTACACTGGACTCAGATGTTTATTCAGGCTGGGCTAGGGAAAAATAATTATTGGACAATAACTGCAAGTTAAATGCATATGTTCATATATAATTTGATTGTTTGAAATCTATCGCTGCTTTTCTGATTGTTAGCAAAGGTTAACATGTTGACACAGAGGTGTTGAGATATAATTTGATCCGTCATCTCCCCCGAGGCGGTGCTGCCCTGATGCTGAGTATTAACACTTTTTCTTGGAAAACACTGACTCGACTTGGCATAAAGCGATCTAGCAGGTTACCATGTGTAAAGTTTGACGTCAGTGTGGAATGAAATGAAAGTCCTTCATTTACTGTGGAACAAAGACATGGACAAAACAAAGAGAGCTGTTCAATCCAATGACTAAATTAGATTTTTCCTGGCATTTCTGTCTAACAGCTCCAACAGAGAGCACACACGAGGACAGACTGTGCTCTCCTCTCTTCTGCCTCCACACTTCTTATCCTCTCCTACCACATGCCAATTGTTCAGAGAGTTTCTTCAGAGTGCTCATCAGTGTGAGGATTGCCCAGGAATGCCAGTAAGGCATTTTTAGTCCATCTAGTTGAGACTGTTTTTACATCCCTCCATAAAAAAAGATATGGATTAGTCAAAGAAGTGGGTGTTTTCTTCATCTAATCCGTTGAGTAGGGGGAAATAGATGAATGAATCACTTGAATGGTTCAATTAGGCAATAATTTGTGACAGTAGTGATATCCTGCACTTGAAAAATGTTATAATTTTACACACACTGATGGTACGATGGCAGCAAACCCACCGCTGAATCAGACATTTACACCAGATAATCACTACTGTTTGGATCTGGTTTCTGGAAATTAATTTAATGCGGAAAACACTAGAAATATTTCATTTGTGAGTACAAAAATAGCAATGAAACCAAGTTTATTGGAATATTGTAGAAAGCACACTCAAACTGAAGTTGATGTTATTAATAGCCTATCTATACTTTAAAGGTGCAACTCGAACACATAAACAGATCAAAAAGGTGCCTAAACTCCACTTAGGCCTTATTTTATGGATGTTGAATAGAGCAAAGTAATGGAAAATCCATATATTTGTATGCCAGGAGAGAAGCAATAAGGCTGGTTATATAATGTTTGACAAACCTGTACTAAAGGAAGACAGGAAATCCAACATTTACTGTTGTATTTTAATATTAGTCCTTTTCTGGTTGTTAAAATTCAGGCAACAGGCAACTATCCATCCATTATCTGTACTGCTTATTCCAATGAAGGGTTGCTGGTAGCTGGAGCTTAACCCAGCAATCATTGGGCAAGAGGCAGGGTACACCCTGGACAGGTCTCCTGTCCATCACACACACACATTCACTCCTACAGGCACTTTCAAAAGACCAAACAACTAAACATGCATGTCTTTGGATGGTGGGAGGAAGTCGGACTACCCAGAGAGAACCCTTTCTAACACGAGGAGAACATCAAACTCTGCACAGAAAGATCACTGCCCGAGCCGAGACTCAAACCAGCAACCTTCTGGCTGTGAAGCTGCAGCGCTACCTACCACCCCACTGTGCAGCCTGTCCAATCCTGTCCAGCCAACATTTTAGTCTACATACTAATTCCTCATTCCTCATTTTCTGGGTTACATTGATGTTTATTTTGAAGGTGAAGGAGAATTTTGGGCTCCATCTTTTATGCAGAAAACCTTCCTGTTCAGTTGATACTCTGCATTAACATCTGGCTCCAAGGCCTTCTCTCCAACAGAACAAGACTTTAATCAAATTTAAAGGTTAAAACTTAAATTAATAATATATGTTTTTTTTTATTTTAATGTTTGTTTTTTTTTTTTTGTATCCATCTTTGGCTGCCTCTTTTTCTGAACAGTGTATTACTGATCATTATCTTGGCTAACCTTAACTCACACCCGGTGAGATTGCTCTGGAAACTGTTAGCTTGGGGCACAGAAATATCAGACAGACCCTCGTATCTTTTTAATGAATCTGACCTTCTTTCTTTCTCATATCGTCAATCTGACTGTTGCAGGGTTTTTTGTCCTTCTTCCTCCGTTACCTTGTTAAGATGTGTCATTCTCTCTCTCTCACTCTCTGTCTCTCTCTCTCTCTCTGTGTGTGTGTCCTCCTTTCATCTTGATCTGATCAGGCCAAGCTGCTGAAGTCTCAAGGTGATCACCAGCCACCTTTTCTTTGTTTGGGATTGGAGCCACCCCTTCTCTTTTATCAGACAATTTTAGTTAATTCCTTATAAATGATAAAGGATGCCATTGAGGATTTCAAGGTCTGATGTCTCCTGACTTTTCTTGTTATAAGTCAAAAAGTCTGGGGCACACATTTAACTCTTACTTGGCTTGGATAGCTTTGCATTATCTAAAATGTAGGAGAACCATATTTCTCAGAGCAGTCAAAGTCACAACATCTGATGGTGTTTCATCTATAAAAATGACAACAAGATGTTTAGACGACAAATTGATTTCACCCTAATTAACATTATGATAAACTATATTTGCTCTTTGTTAGTGCTGAGATGGTAATGGATCCCTGTCTAATTTAAGAGTTCTAATCATCCAAATGTCTTTTTTTAAAAGAACAAAGCCTTATAGGTTATAGATAAACCTGTTAAAGCCTTTTGCTTGTTTTAAGGTTTAAGTCTACAAAATGCAAGCTTAACTACTTTCTCATCTCATTAAGAGTTTTCTAAGAATGCAGCTGCTGACATCACTAACTAATAT
>JBAMHV010000007.1:19121306-19150917 GCA_037177535.1 Pseudomugil gertrudae
TAGTTGTATAAGATTGATAAGAAGAAGTTATTTACTTTAGCTTTCTAAAACAGGGTTTTTTTTTTAATTACTGCTTTTTATCCAGCAGGTAGGAGAAACTACCAGCCAAAAGTTTGGACACACTTTCCTATTGGATTTTATGGAAACATGTGTCCAAACTTTTCACTGGTAGTGTACATGTTTTTGATCCATGTCTCCTTACTTTGCATGCTTGCATTTCTTTCTCTATTGTATTTTTTACTCTAAAAATGCCAGTTTGCTTCTGCATCATTTTATAAAAATCTGATGTCCTGTGGGTTTTAGCTACTTGCTTCTGCTGAGCTCAGTTTGCTGAAATTGGATACTGCAGAAGTGAGGAAGTCTAAGTGAAAAAGAAGAGGTGGAGGAGAGGATGATTCCAAGCCTTGAGTTCAGTTTATTTGGCTCATAGCGATGATCTATAGTGAAACATTTCAGCTTGTTTCAGCTGGCACACTTTGTTTGCAGTTGACATCCAAACTCTAAATGTAACAGCAAAAGTTTGATGTCAAATCAGCTTTGATTGGAAGGCTAATCTAACGTAACAGAGTAGCTCTATACTTGTGCCAGTGTGTATCTACTGTAACAGTCAAGGAGCAGTTGCTTTGTTTTATCTGCATTAATAGTTTATGGTTAGTGATAAATGCTTTTGATGGATATGAAGAATACACCTGAACAATTCTTAAACTTAAGGGATTTGGCTGCTCTGGTTTGTTCTTACTTCACTTCTTTTTCTTGAGGTGGTATGAGCATCTGGTATTGTTGCAACAGCTCTCACACACTGTGTATTAGACATGTCTCACTGGAAAATCTCAGCACAAACCCAGAAGTTGCTGTTGTGATTATCTCTTCACTGGCTGGTCACTGGAGAGATGGAGGTTTGGGATCTCTCCTTGGACTGCTCCTGTGACCGAGCCCCACAAAAGCAGTAGTGGATGGATGGATAGATAGGCTTTACTCTATCATATTATGCTGGCTTTTGCCCAGTAGCTGGTGGTTACCATAGTAAACTGGATAGAATTTAACAAACCAATTGGACCAGCTACTGTTCATATCACTTCTTGGTTTGAATAATATAAAAATAATGGACCTTTCACAAACGTTTAAAAAGCAGAGTGGACGCCTGCTTTAATTTACAGCCATACACAATCATATTATGACTTTTTAATTTAATATAAAATAAGTATATTCAACATTTTTTAAAACAAGCATTCAAATATTTGAAGTCAGCTGTAGAAAATTGCATAATAGACCATTTATTTACCACGTTTTGTTTCCAGTTGTGTGTGAATGCTTTAAGCTTCTCTCTTCTGATTTAATTCCTTCCAAAATGGCTCTTAACGGAGGCTGCGGCAGTGTAAAATCTGTCAGAAATTATCTCAGTCACACAGAAAACAAGAAAAAGAGGAGTCCAGTGAGACTCAAGTAGTTCAAAGTGCAAAGTCCAAGAGACTTCACTGTGAAGGAAATGCTAGAGCAATAGAACCAGGGAAGAAAACAGTAACGAGAATATAAGAGGTTCACTTTATATAACTTTTTTTTAAGTGGAGAAAAACTTAGAACTGTGTTAGAGACAGTGCCAAGAGAAAAGGGAAATAAAGCTCTTAAAACAATTAAGGTGAGAGAAATACAAGAGTGATTTATCAAAGTCGTCTTCTAAGTCCAGGACTGTAACTGGGTTAGGTACAACTAAGTGGGATAAGCTTTAAATACCACAACTACTAACACAGAGTTGGAGACAGAAAAGAGATTGAAGATGAAAAATCATCAACGAATGCCTCAAGAGAAACAAAGGACTTCTCAAAGCAGACCCATGGAAATTACAATGAATGAGGACAAAACGGGATGAGGTGAGGATGATGATGGAAAAGACCTGAATGGAGATGAAGTACCGTCATGTAAACATGTAAACCTTCCAGACGTTTGGTTTAAAAAGGAAGAACATGCCACTGACAGATGCTCTGCTTGTGGCAGAGTTTATATTGAAGGTAGAGACAGATCATGCTTGACTTCTGGGTTTTCCGAGTCGTTCTTTGCTCCAGAGTGTGGAAATGAAAAGCACTTTGAAATGTGAAATGATACCTGTGTGGTCTTAAAGAATTATAACACACACACACATTCATGAACGCACAGAATGAGCCTATACACCTTGAAATCCCTGCGGTAATGTCACATGGATAGCTAGCAAGATAAATGTTATGCTTCCTCTGCTCCAGTTCCAGTATGTTACCTCGGGCATCCACTGCTTCATAAAACCAGTCATTCCCAGTCCCAAATTAAGGATTTTGTGTACATGTGTGTTGCCTTGTGTGTATGTTTGTCAGGAAACAACAGAATGGTGTAGGGTATGGTTTAGAGAGAGGGAAGCATTATGATTCAACAAATAAGAAAATTCTGGAATAAGCTGAGGGAAATACCTGCTTTAAAAGCCTCTGGTGTGTGTGTTTGTGAGGGTGTGTACATCAAGCAGGTATTTGTGCAACATGCTCTTGTGTGTGGCATCTATGTACCTCAAAATCAGTGTGCTGGGAATGTCTTAATCCGCAAACAGCCAGGTGGGCAGGGTCTTTACACAGCAATTAGTTGGTTCTGTTCTTGTCTGTCTGGATAAATAGAATAATGACACTGGATAATATTTTTTTAAAGTGAATGTTTTTCTCCTTTCAGTGTGCATGTAAACATTAATTTTTAGATAGATCAAACTTCTATATATTTCCCCAGAAATGTCCCCCATATGGAATTTAACAGCAATGTTAACAACCGCCCTTACACACCACAGTGCAAATATGAAGGGGCTGGATTGGCAGGCTCACTGAAAGATGGAGTATGACTCCTGGCCTTGAGGCACATTTATCAAGTCCTAAAAAGAAACGGAATGAGGAAAAAACATGTCAATCACATGCAGGAGAGAAAGAAAGATAAAGATTGGCAGACAGAGACACAGAGGGAGGCAGGAGGAAGCATCGGTCAAATCAAAGTGCAGGTAGACTTTGTCATCCCAACAATACTGAGGAAGTGATGTTTTCCTGTCTTCTGGTTTGCATATTTATAATTAATGAATTATTAAATGTGTTGTTCAGCAGGTGATCCATGTGGGTATGAGACAGAGTCTGACTAGACTAAATTTATATTTAAAAACTGCATCATTCAGTGGTCTTCTTACCGCAAAGCATCTATTTACTTTATATTCAATTCCAATTTGATTTTTGTGCTTTAATATTTAGCATCTGCAATTTAGTTTCCCACTTCAATAAAGTCATTAATTTAAATGGAAGATCAGTGATGAATGGTAAATGACAGCAGACAAGGAAACTCCAAAATGTGTATATTTGTGTATATGTCAGATAGGGTTTCTATGGCAACGGTGAAGCAGCTGAGTACATACAATAATACACTGTTTGCAAAGGGATAAAAGTGGGGTGAGCAAAAACATTTAAAGAAAAGGGTAACACAGCTAAAAGGAAATGAAAGTTTGATAAAAGGGAAAGGTTTTATTCTCACACTGATGTAAGCAGTAGTATAAAAATGTCCTCTCTTGTGTTTGTGTGCAGCTTGTAGTGACGCAGACCTCCACAGTCTGGCTGCCAGGCTGAAGGACTGGTTTGGAATTCTCCACCTTGATGCCAACAGAGACCTCAAATCCTCTGACAGCTTTGACTCCACCAACGGACGTGAGTACAACCCCTATGTGTTTGTGTGGGTAGTGTGTGTGTGTGTGTAGGTAAACCATTCCAGCTGTACTCGCATGCTTCCCAGTCCTTATGATGACTGGTGGTGGCATTGATGTTGACAGTGACCCGTCTCTGTTCTCTGTAATGTCACCATGTCTGAAAACATCTCAGCTCTGTCAGTGACAGCACACACACACACAAACACACACAAAACCCAGTGCACTACTGGAAAATATAACTGACTCAGACACATTCTTGGGTTTCAAAACATTTCTTTTCTGATTTTTCTCTTTTCTTTGCCAGATTTCGATACAAGCATCTTACCTATTTGTAAGGATTCACTGGGCTGGATGTTCAACAAGCTCGACATGAACTTTGACCTCCTGCTGGACCAATCAGAGCTGAATGCCATTTACTTGGACAAATATGAGCTGTGCATGAAGCCTCTTTTCAACTCCTGTGACTCCTTCAAGGATGGCAAGCTGTCTAACAATGAGTGGTGCTACTGTTTCCAGAAGCCTGAAGGTGGGGGAGCCAGAGGATAATCCATGGTTACGAAGTAGTTTTTTTTGTCATATAAGCAGGATAAGAACTGCAGAGAGGGAAGATTTAGTTGAAATAAAGACTTAATGATAATGTCCCTAATTTGACCTAAAAGCAAAAAAAGGCTTTCTGTTCAGTTTCTTTGTGTCTTTGTCCTCTTCAAATAATTTGGATCCACTTACACAGTTTCTGCTTTGTTTATAGTAGTAATATAAAAAGCCTAGTGTGCAGCAGCCCTCCGTCTCTTGTGTACAATGAATCACTTCAATGTTCAGCTGATAGATAAGAGTAGCTCAGACTTTGTGATCTGCCCTTCACACTGTTGAGTTGTAAACATCAGAGAACAGATCATGTACTATAAAACCAAAGAGTAATCTAGAACACTGGGAAATGCAACTCCAGAGAAAACATTTGACTGGAAGCAGTAGACAAATCTGAACGCCACGGAAATCTAATTGTGAAGTCAGTTACTGTACATTAAGGATTATAAATAGGTTCCAGGTCAGAGAAAACCCTTACCTTGGTTTTTAGTAGTTTTTTTTTTGTTTTGTTTTGTTTGTTTGTTTGTTTAAAGCCATAAAATGCACCTGGTAGATGAGCTTGCTGTCATTTCTTTATTTCAGTTTTTGGGGCTTTTGTTCAGACATTGAGCTCATTTCAAAGTTGCACTCTGAAATGTTGGCATATTTTTACTGTGGCATCCCATAATTAAGGTCAATTGGGCATCCCTCTTGCATTCTGTCTTTTCTTTGAGCTCTCTCCAACTTGTATATCTCATCATATCTTGACTCTTATCTAATCTCTTACTCACTCTATGAATTTGTTTATTTTTACACAGATTCCTTCAATAATGTTCTTTTGGTTTCTCTGTTGAATCAGCCATGGTACTAGTTCAGCCAGTATGATGATATCCAGTTGCTAGCATGTAATGCCGTGAAACTTTTAAGTGATGCTTTGGGCTGGAACACAACATTGTGAAGTGTGATTTCTCAGCAGGGGAGTGTGTATAATGTATGTCAGTGTGCTATCAAACTTAGTCAGGAACACAGAGATGCTCGAAACATCTGTAGTATTCATTTAACTTCCATTATGGATGAGATACGGAGAAATCCCTAAAAAGCATCAATGGAAATGTTAATAAAATGACTTAATGGTGTTTTGAGTTACTGATTTTATATTGTATAATCTTCAATTTTGCCTGTAACTAAAATCTTAAATTAAAACCTAAATTTTAATGCAAGACTTCACTTTGTAGAATAGAGGTAAAAATCCAGCTGCGTTATTTTCTGTATGTGTCTTAGATGATCTAGATTCCATTACCTTTTTAACACTGGTAGACTGGGTCTATCACACATATACATACTAAGAAAATATTACATTTACATTAGATATGTTCACTTTGATTTATAAGTCTAATAATATAATAAAATTGTTCTTTGGGATTGTGTTATTATTACGGCATCCATTGCTATTAAAAGCTGTTGCAACAGTAAGTATACCCTTGTTCAGAGGGTACCTTAAGCCGTAATAGCTTAAAACTATTGATCACCAAAACGACAAAGACAAATAGTAAAACTGCTGCAATAAGAGTCATGGTGCTCTAGTGATGTCAAGAAGGCATTAATTTAAGCTTATGAGGAAAACAAGTGTGTGGTGCTTGAAGGTACTTACGGGTTGAGGGTGCTGTCAAATTAGATGTAGACAAAGACTGAAAACCTCCTGTGAAAGCTTGTACAGGCTGTTTAGGAGAATGGATGGTGGAATCTAAAGAGACAGTAACTAATTTAAGTAATTACTGTGCTTTTAGAGGATGGTGTCAAGTCAGAGTAACTATAGAGTAGGACTGAGGAACAGCTATTATAGTTTTTGGTTGTGTCAAGGACATAAAAATGTATTCAATAAAATCATTTTGCATCCTCTTTTGTTGCAGGACTCCCTTGTCAAACTGAGAAGAGCAAAGTCCAGAATCAGAGCCGAAGAAAGAGCCTCATAGGTCAGTGTGAAGGAGCGACAGCTGTCAGCCACTGTCTCGTTCACTGCTTCGGATGATAGCACACACATAATGTAATGAGAAATGTCGTTCTCATCTATGTTTCAAAACAGAAAAAGTCCACAATGGACTTTAAAACCACAATATAAAGTACATCCAGGCATTTTGTAGACATGTCACCTGCTCCCAGCGGGCAGATTGTGTAGTGTTCCAGTTCGCAGTAAAGGAAGCTTGAAAAATGAGCTGCGACTGGGTCAAATGAAGGTAACAGAAAATAGGAGTGTGTGTGAGTGCGGATGCTTGTTTGTGTGTTATTGAAAGTGACTGCTTCCCCTTAAGCTGGATGTATGGTTGTTGTCCTGCAACCTTCACAGCAGTAATTGATTGTTGATCTCCCTTTGTGAATACAGAAGAACTCTAGTGGCTGCCTCAGGGCATGTACATGTAACCTGTGCTGAGCAGAGATCAGATTATATGTCCCATTTTTATCAACATAGTGTTTTTTAACCTTTTGTAACCTCTTTCTCTTAACCCTCTTGTCCTTTGTCCCCCTTTCTTTCCTCCTTCTTATGTTTTTTTGCCCCTTCATCTCTGTTTCTCCTCAATTTGTCTTCAGGCTCTTATATTCCTCGCTGTACTGAGGAAGGCTACTACAAACCAACCCAATGTCATGGCAGCACAGGCCAGTGTTGGTGTGTGGATAAATATGGCAATGAAATTGCCGGCTCCAGAAAACAAGGGAACCCCAACTGTGGTAAGACTACATCATATCTTACCATACCCACTTCATTTACAATGCCCTTCAATACAACCAGAGAAGAAACAGAAGTGATGCACAAAAGTAAAACTGTGATACAAATAAAAGAGCATCAGACATAAGAACAACTAAAATCCAACACAGTAAAACCAGTTAAAATATTCATTCATTCATTTTCTATACCGCTTAAGGACCTCAGGGTCATGAGGAGGCTGGAGCCTATCCGATCCATTATCAGGTAAGAGGCAGGGTACACCCTGGACAGGTCGCCGGTTCATCACAGGGTAGTGGTTAAAACAAAGAAGATCAAATAGTTTTTAAAGAATTAAGGTTGCTCAGGTTGAAAATCAAAGAATAAAAATAAGTCTCAAGACCAGTTTTAAATCTAAAAAATGAAGGTGAAGGCAAGTTATTCCACTGTTGAGGAACAATAATGCAGAAATCCCCTGCAACAAGAAGCTGCAGAAACAGCTGGTCGGCTGACCTGAGTGACCACAAATAGCCATGAAGAAGCTCAGTGAGATGACAGTAAACTGTGACACCTAAAACCCAGATTAGGTAAGGTCTGTTTAAAATATGTCAGGGTTCAGTCAGCAGTGTGAACTCACAGGGGCGCCAACACCATCATCTGTTTTCTTCTCATTAAAGTTTATAAAGTTCAGGGCCAACAAGGGTTTAATATCCTCCAAACAATCCAAGAGTGATGATATAATTAATGAGCTTTAACGATGCTAATTCGGTGCTGTTGAAATCTTTTCAAACCTGACTGAAAAAGAAAACAAATACTGTTAAGCATCATTATTTTTATATGTATAATCCCGTCTGCTTCCGATGGCTTGCTCATGACTTGATAAAAACCACTTTCACCTTGGAAGTTCACTGGAGACGTTTGTCTCGCTTGTCAGCAGAGAGCCATGTCAGAAGAAGGCTGCTGGAACTATGACTTTGTCTGAGTCATATTTTGTAGAAGAGAGTCGCCCAAACCTGCCTACAAATGTTTAGTTTAAACTGCAATAGTGAATAATTTAGTGGTTTGATATATGTGAGTCGTGCTTTGTAAGGCAGTGGCCGAAATTCACAGGAAATTACAGAAAAAAATTCAGAGATGCACTCTGCTGAAAATCAATGACAGGGATTTCATTATGAGGGAAAAAGGACAATATTTAGCAAGAAAGAATCCAGGTATGAATATACTGATTACCAGTTGGTCAACTCACGGGCACGGTTTACAGCTCACTGGAATGTCTGGTTTAGAGCCAGAAATTGCAGCTTCCAATATCAATAAGGTGTCTGTTGAGCCCCACATACACACTTAGAAAAGTAGCCCTTTGTTTGTGGTCTAACAAGCTCATCTAACTGTCTAAATGGCCTCAGGCTGGAGCAGCTCGGAGTTTTTCAATTTCCCCTGCATACAGCTAGTACTGAAACTCACTACTGAATAAACCAAGCCACTAAAAAAGTGTCACTCAACCAGAATACATTCATACTGAGGTGTATACGACCTATTTTTAAATAAACCTCTAAAGATTCATCCACTCCATGACCAAAATAACAAAATAGCACATGCAGCAGAAGCTGCTGTAATGAGTCCTGTTCACACTGTGACTGCACCGGATGCAGCATTCATCTGTCATTAGCCAAAAACCACTGAAGCGAGTTAGTTAAAAAGCAGGTCCCCTTGTCAACTAGGGGGGCAGCTTGTCAACTAACTCATCTTTGTTTTAGATGGAGGAATAACGCACAGGAGTCTTCTTCATCTCTTCTATTGCTAATTATTGCCTGGATAAAAACAAAATGTACCAATCAATCACTCCGTTTATTTACAGGGATCCACTCCTAGTAAGAATTTACACCATCAGTCAATTAGGCTATGTTGGTAATGGAATAAGGTAAAAATTGCTAATCAAGGTCCAAATGATATGGTAAAATCTGGACCACAGGAAAACGGATGCGGATGTGGATGTACTGTATAAGCTGCCCAAGTGAGAAATTAAAGTGTCTGTTGCAACCATTCTAATTTGACCTAAATTAGTGGGAATACACATGCAGACCCAGTCATCCTGTTCTTCCTGACTCAGAGTAACTTCTGTACTTCTAATCTTTTTATATGTGTCCTTTGTAAACTACCTGCAGATGAGGATCAGGAGACATCGGGGGATTTTGGCAGCGGGGGGGCAGTAATTCTCCTCGATGACCAGGAGGAGGAACCATCAGAGAGCGGGCGAAGCGGGCGGCAGAAGAAGAGACGGGGCCGGATCCACCCCAGAGGAACCATCGAGGATGACGAGGACGAGGAAGAGGACAAGGATGATGAAATCGGCTACATTTGGTAGCTCCGCTCCCATTTCACTTTGCCATCAGCTGACCACAGGAAACTCCGGTAACTCGGCACAGATCTGAAGCCATTCCAAAGTTCCTCTAGTTATCTTGGCAGCAATCCATTTTTTGGCTCCTGAACTTGCTCTTGTAATCCCTGCTCCTCATCCAAATTGCTTTCTTCAGTCGACCTCACATAAACTCTTCATTTCCCTTCCCTCGGACAGAAAACAGAGAGCCTGTTCGGTTTCAGCAAAAACTGTCATGCTCCTCAGCCTCAGTCTGTCCACTTTCTGCTTCTACCCTCCTCAAAGCCTGCAATCTTAAACCCCTTGAAACATGGACACTTTTCCGTTACTTCTTTTATTCCCTTTATATCTATCCTCTTTACTTCCTTTCCCTGAATGTCCATAACAATGTCTCTGGTTAATCTGTGAGCCCAGATAAATTAGCTGATGTACTGGATGTAAATATGTTTCCTTGAGGGAGGCTTGATTGTGGATTCCCATCCCCGACGATGCAGCTGATTAGTTCATTCATTGTTCTGTGTTCCATTGTTGGGCTCTTTCCAGTGTTCAATCATGTTTCTCCAAGTTGCTGCCACAGTTTCAGGCTCTGAGATGCTCCTTCTCTGTTATGTCATGGAGGATTGTAAATTATCTAATTGTTGATCTTGAATGTTCCAGAAAGCCCAGGAAGCAATGAGATTAATGCTGTATTGTTGTTGTTGTTGCATGTTTCTCATCGTGTATCTGTAAAAGAGAGATTTACCTGGCCAGGTCCAGCTCTATGCATCTCAAATCAGAAAGTGATGCCTATTTGGCTGCTATACTTTGTTGCTATATTGATGCTGTCTAGTGTCCTTTTGGTTCTCCCAATCTCAGGAGGTAGTGAGTTGCATTGCAGAAGGATATCGGGGTAGAAAGCTAACTGCAAGACCTGCATTGCAAATCTGTTCTTTTGCTATTTGGTCAGTAGGCCCTGCGGAGGCCTTTTGACTGTGCATGGACACTCGAGGAAAAAGCTGCTCCTGAGCTGGGAGGACATACGACGTCAAGCAGAGATAAGACTCTGCTCTGCCTCCCAACATTGGATCTGTTCAGTGATTTGAAATTGAAATCTTCACCATGTCAACTACGTGAACTTTTCTTTGTAACTTTGAAAACTTAAGTAAAGTGGCACTGAGTGTCTTTTGAACCTTATAGGTCTGTGTCCACTTGTGTCTTGTTCTCTCAGTATCTACCTTCTGCTTCACAAATGTAATCTTATTTCACCGAGTCACAGAAAAATAAACAACACATCCTATGTCTGAGTTTAAAACCGTGGCGACATACAACTAAGCTCCTCTTTCTTTTTTTGTTACGTTTCAGCTGAAACTTGAATTTCTCTGCAGTGGAACATTTACATTTCTCCATCATTTCTGACCTTTACCAACCTTAAGACAGCAGCATTCCTTCTTAGAGCTGACATAAATGGTAGCAGCTAAAAGAATACTCTTATCTCATTCCTTTGAGAGGAGAATCGCCAAGCCCAAAGCGACTAAAAAGAACATGAAAGCTTAATGAGTGTTTTTGTAATATTGCTAGCTAATGGGACAGCTGACCCCTTTCGCTTGGAACAGCCGGCTCAGCACTTTGAAAGCACATTGTACCAACAATCAGAGGCTTAAAGGACAACTGAATCTTCTGGTTTGAAAAAGCCTATTCAGCAGTTACCAACACACTGAGAAAGGACTGCAAGCCTAACTATCTGTATCAAGTTAAACATGTTAAGGGTGTTTTATCTATTTCAAAACAATGGCATATGGATCTTCAATGGTTGGGTTTCTTGATTTAAGTGGTAAGAAAATCAACTGCACATGCCCCTGCTTTCTGTTTGAATATTATTGTACCTCATTCCAGTCTGCATAATGTGTTATATGAATACTACTTAGTTTTTCGGCTGTTATTTCTCTGGAAACAACAGGTAGAAGTCAAATTCATAATTGAAGTAAGGTATCATGAAGCGAAAAACATGCTGGAAATGTTCAGATAATTCCAAATCCCATAATCATAGCTTTTGTTTCACATGGCAGCCGATTCAGTAAATTCAGTGGCACATTTCCAACAGTGCTCACTTTCTGTGTGTTATCTCCACACGGACACACACGCACACACACACACACACACACACATGCAGTCTATTTCCTTCCTCTCGCATTCCTGGAGTTTCATCTTCATCACAGTAAGGGGAATGCGTGGTTATGTTTTATCCTCGGGGCACTTCAACGCTCTGTTTCATTTCTCTATTACCTGCTTCTTTATTTTCCACAGATGGCTTTCCTGCTGGGCGGATCTTTTCATCGATCCCAGGTCTCCATGGAGACCGGTGATGCATACAAGCAGGACTCAGTATAACTGGTTGTGATTTTTGCAACAAATGGGAATTTGTTTTTCTACTCGTGGTTCCAACTGTAGTAGTTATTTTACCGTCATTTCTATGTTTCCTTCTTAGAGTTGTGAGCTAGCAGACTTAATGCTAGTTGTTGGAATATGGACACCTGTTAATTACCAGCTAATCTGTTGGGCCATCCTAATTAATCTTCTCGGTCTTAGCAGGAAATAAACCTATTTTCCATAATGTCCCATTATATCTGGCATCAGCACTTTGTGGTTTGAGACACACGTTGCCAGAAGTCCTCCCAGATTACAGGTGAATATTTGTTACTTGATAAATGCAGAAAAAGTGTGATGTGTGTTGACATTTTTAAGAAATTGTTCCTTTCTTTCCTCTACAACTATAAAAAAGAGATACTTTAAGTTTTGGTTTGTGTGGTGATTTATACCTTAAATCTCCTGAATTACAGGATCTGTCACCAATGCACCATCCTGATCAATACCTTACACTGATCAATGTCTCTGCCTTTCCAGCTCAAGTCACTGTTTATAATGCAAAGCTGCAGAGTGTGATTTATGTAAAATATATAAATCCTAAGTTCAGTCTCAGACTGGAAATTGGCTTTAAAGAAATGTAAATCTTCAAATAGACTGTGATCACAATAATTTTTCACATACCAAACATGCATCCAGGCTATGTGCTAAGATTGCTACTGCATAGGTGAAAAGTCCAAGTGACTCTCCAAAGCTGCCATGGTTCAGAGCGCCGCTCATTTTACTGGTTATTTTCATTCTAGTTGTGTGATCACAAACCGAGTTCAACCTGCTGCCCCAGAGGAGTGCAATTAACTAACTGACAGGTTGCAAATCCGCCAGCGCTCCAACAGGACCAGATTCTGGTCTTAAGCCTGCCTATGTAATTAGCAGAGACATTGTAATAAGTAGGGATCATCTCTCTCTAATGTGTCACAGCCCACAACTTCCACTCACTCACTCACTCCTGCATGCTCGGCTGCCACTGAACCAACCAGCTTACAGAGTCCCTGTACAGATCAGACCCCTCCATGCACCAAGCAGAGGTATCTTGGATCATTCACTTCCACGTGTTACCTAACAAGACGATTCCAAATGTGCAAATTACGATGAAAGAGCTCCCTCTGATAACACTCATTTGCCGGGCACAGTCTCTTACTCATGCATTAATCATTTCTGACAGTGACGATAAATCAAGATGAAACATTCAGGTAAGAAGTCAAACACACTCAAAACATGTATTTTATTTTTTATGTTTGCCAAAATCAAACTACTCCCTCTGGAAATGTAAGCACTGATTTCACCTTGTCCACCAGGAATTATATATAATATAGCTAAATCCATCATTTTTCTTGCAACACAAGTAATTATCAACGCAACATAACACCGGTGCCCTCTGGTGGTGGTAATAGATGTGAGAAAACCACTGGTTCGTGCTGCAGCTGCTTACATGACATTTTTACTGATAAATTCTTACCCAGCTATGTCCTACGTGCATTTAATGTTCTGCTCCTGAATTAAATCAGGCATCATTCTCCTTGTATATACATGATCTTTAATAAAGACAAAATCTTCAAAGATAAACTTAAACCACATTATTTTAATTATTATTACTATTATGGTCAACTGTCATTTAAAAAAATACTTATTTACAATTGCATATATGTTTTTAGTTAATATGGTCAAAGTAAAGCACAAAGAAGCGTGTTCATCGTGTGAAAGAAAATCCTCTTTGTCTTGAATTGCATTTAAAAAAAAGCTTTGGATTGTTGTTTTGAGGGACTGGATAAAGATATTTATCTAATGTTTGTTGCTCCTCGGGGCAATTTTATACTCTGTTACTGGTAAATTAAAATGCAGTTGAGGCTCTTCCACTGATACTTAGATGGATTTTAGAGCTACTTGCTGCCTCCGCTCACCAGCGGTTACTCTGGGTTGCAACTTCCACATCCATGATCCGTGGAAGTCTTCCACTTGCACCTCCTTCCAGGTAGCCAGGCTTCACAGCAGTATCTGACAATCTCCTTTTGCTCTTGTTCAAGTCTAACTCAGGGGACAAATTATTTGATGAGATGAGGCAAACCTGTCTTACCTCCTTCACAATGGTGAAGCAAATAGGACTTACGAAACAGGAAAGCAGATTCTCACCTGAGATGGCTAAAAGCATCTTGCGTCTGGCTCCAAAGGTGGAGACTCCAACTTCTTTCAGATCTTCATCAGACAGAGTCAGAAATGTCTGGTAGTCAATCTACAGTCATATCAGAAGTATGTATTAAGTTTTTGCTTTGATTGCAAGGAAAAGCACGCAGGGAAGATACTGCATCTAGTGTGCTGCAAGAGTAATTAATGATGAATTAAATTAGGAATATAGTTTTCACTGCACCTCTCAGCGTCTATTTACCTCCTGTTGTTCAAATACATCATAGTACTTAATAAGGCCAAGTTGGCTGAGCAACTCAGACAGGTCATCTGTCATCACTGGGGAGGGGCTCCGCTGGCTGCAGGTCGATGGCCTTCTGGATGAGCACATGCCATCCAAATAGCAGCTGCTCGCAAAATTCTCCGCTAGACATTAAAATTTCAGAGCTGAAGGTTTACAATGCCTGAAGGAAAAAGATGCAGTATGATTTTGTCAAGCCTCAAAGATGTCTGCACAGGTGCCACTTACAGGGTTTGTCACTTCTGCTTCTGCTTGCCGAGGATGACAATCCAGAAAAGGAGGAGGTAGAAAAGGTCGGTGGAGGTGAAGGAGAGGATGGAGATGAAGAAGAAGGGGAGGAGGAAGAGACAGGAAGGGATGTGGATCCTCGTCTGTCCCTCCAGTTTTCAGAGTCACTGCCGTTACAGACCTTTCCAGTCTGAGCAGCCCACAACTAAATGCAGAGAGAGAAAGGGAGACAGCAGCACAACCTTTACTCTTCCTCATTTTCTCCAAGTGCTCACAAACCGAAATGCGTGTGTGCACTTATTATCCATCACGATTTAAAAAGACCATTAATGTTTCTGTATTGGCTCATTCACTCTGTGACCCTGTGAAACGAACAGTCAGACTTTTCTCAGTTCTCTGAGTCTCAGAGAAGATAAATGATCTTCTTTTAATCTCAAGTGAGTCTTCCTCCACCTGACAATAAGGCAGACAACCGCTGTGTTTTAAAAGAGACACGAAAACAATAAATAAATACATAAATAAAGTAAAAGAGCCATGAATATATGCTAAAACAGGTCAGGTATACATGTTGCTATGCAGTTACTGCATTGACTGTGGAGGTATCAAAGCTCAGGTAACTGAGCGTATAAATTTGCAAGCTGACCACATGCAGAGATAAATACCTCAAACTGTTACAGAGTAACAGCAATAATGAAGATGCAGTGCAGTCAAACAATAAAACAGAATAATGCATTCAGTTAAAGCAGCTAAAGGAAAATTATCATTGAAGCAGTTGTGATTTGAACAAGTTATAACTTCCCTGGATCCCAGTTTCAGATTTATTTGTACCTGTTGCAGATTGTTATAAGTGTTGAGGTAAGGTTTATAGCTGCGCCTGCTGATGTTGCGGAGTTCTTTGACAGCCTCAGCGGGCATAGATTTGGAGAAGCCAAGGCCGCTCCAGGTGTCTGTAGGCGTCCGTACCTCTGTGACCACCGGCTTCTGCTGCATGGCTGAGAGTGCATACAGCACAAACACAAAGAGGGGAAAAGTAGAGCTGATATTCACAGGAAAAAAATATTACAAACTATGATGCTCTCATCTTTATCTGTGAGTGAAACTTGATTAGTGATGTCATTTATAATCATTTCAACAATGAAGTCTGTGTTAAATAATTGCCCTCTATGCCAGAGGGTAGCACACTATAAAGCACAGATTACTTAGACTGGTATACAAACAGACTGGGTTTCCTCTATGTGTGAATGTGTGATTAAATAAACTCCACATCAAGAGCAATATCCACAGTATTGTGTTTGTTGGTTTGCATGTGCTTGTGAGTATCTTTGTGAGAAAAGGCCCATTCATATACTGGCATATGGGTATCTTAATGGCTTCGTGAGGCAGATGGCCTGTTGATAGTGCTAATTTATGATACTTTAAAACAACAGTGGAAATTTGGCAGCAGAGCCCCTCGGCTTCTCTCATTCTGAGTCATGGATGCAGCAGCACTTTAAACATGTGTATCAGTGCATACATGCATTTACATGTGTGTGTTAGGGTGTCTGCATTTTGTATCCACCCCTGTGTGAATATAGAGAGAGTGCCAGTATTAGTATAACTCTAGCACAGTGCAGCCCATAAACAGGTCCCCCATCATCAGCCGTCTTGGCAGTTGGCAGTGCTGAAGTGCCCGTCTGTGCTTAAAATATCAGTGTGTTACCTCCATATTTTTTGTAAATAAACAGGGAGAGCTTAATTTATCTCATTTAAATATAATTTTGATGCATTTTAGCACAATATAACTAAACTATGAAAACAAAGCAAACGATTTTATAGGTTTATTGTTTTTTCACAGACTGGCAACCTGTCCCGGGTGTACCCTGCCTCCTGCCCATTCATCCATTTTCTACCGCTTATTCCCTAACGGGGTCATGGGGGGGCTGGAACCAATCCCAGCTGACATCAGGCGAGAGGCAGGGTACACCCTGGACAGGTTGCCAGTCCATCACAGGACCAGGTTTAGAAGTATATATTTGCCATTTCTTCTCCCCAAGCTTAAAATAAGCACTCATATTTGGCCGTTTCTGCCCCAACTCCTCACCCATATTGTATATTAACATATCAATCTGCAGAATATCCCCTGAATCAATAAACAGACTCCAGGATGTTGTCAAAATCATAGTAAGGCAAGTGGAAAAAGTTAACATTTAGGAGCACTAACCTCTAGTAGCCAGCAGTTTCTTCTTCTCATAGTCATAATCCTACAAAGCAAAAGCAAATTTAAAAAGGAAATAATGCATGAAATTGCTTTTCTTTTCCCCGTATGGTTGCTCAGGATAGGCAATGGGAAGCTAATTTACAGCAGGAACAAACAGTTGCATGAAAGAACAGGTCCTGCTGCTGCAGTGGTAAACTGTTTAAACCTTCTTGCAGTAACCTTTTAAAGTGAGATGACAAATAAGTGAGGAAGGACACAAATATAAATATCACTTCCTGAAATCAAATTCCACAGGGGTCAGGGATGTATACAAGCATCTAAATAAAATATTCTTGTTATTCACGGTCTTGTCATCTTGTTTTGATTTTAGAAAATAATGAGTTTGTTTTGTCTCCTATTCTAATTCATGTGCAGTCCAACAGAGCGAAGGGACATTTCAGTGACAGGACAGTAAGAATTACTCATAATCTGGAGGTTGTCCATGGGTGGAGTGCTTGACTTTGTTAGAAACTTACAAAAAAACATCAACAAAAAGAAAAGAACAGGCCTGCAATTCGTTTTCCTCACCTCAGCCTTGAATGAGTCAGCACGTACAACCTCCACCAGACCTACATCTCTCCTCAGGCTGTTCCTCCGCTCATACCTTCCTCCTTCAGTCTCTGCACTCAGCAGTCTGGCACATTCATTAGACAGACAGACACACACACACACAACTTGACAAAGTTAGGGGAAAGTGTGATGGCTGTTTGCTACATTTTATACCTTATTATTCTTTCATTACTGTTTCAGCAGCAGTTCTATGGAGACATTTCAAAGACAATGTCATGATGCTTTACAAATACAAAGTATATTCGATCAGAGCTGATGTATTTAAACTGCATGGCTCCACAACGTTTTTATATCTACACAGCTGCAAAATAACAAATTAAGCAACTCAGCAAACTAGGATGAAGCCGATCTTTGTCTAGTGTCATTTTCTGTGTTTGTAAAGATGCATGTACTGAATTATTGACAGATCTCGCACATGCAAGTCGATATAACTGTGTCTGTGTGTGGGTAGTTGTGTGCACTATGTTAATCACACTGCCGTGGGAACAAAACCTCTTCACAATGACGTACTTTCCATCTGGATGCAGCATCTTGGTCTCCATAAGGTCCTGGTTTTATCACTAAGCTATGAGTCAGCGTTTGGTGTTGTTCCACTCAGTTTAATGTGAAGGAAAGATGATAAAAGGATATCTGTAACAAGAAGTCTCACAAACATCTGGGACTTCTCACCTGTATGTTAGTGCCTGCCCCGTTGAATGCCGTCTACCCTGGTTTAGAATCTTAGTGATTTCTGGACTTTGGAGACTCCCCCTCCGACCATTCAACCCCACCCTGCTGATGCTGCTGTTGACTGAATTGCACACCTCAGCTGGCAACATCCCCAACAACTCTGAGCTCTCATCTTCAGATTGGCCAGACTGATAGTCATTTTCAAGGATCTAAGGAGAACGATAAAAGCAAGTATTTTTTCTTTCATTCATCAGGAAAATTCACGTTTTTTGTTTGTTTTTTTATCTGGCAGCATTCTAAACATTAACATGTAAAAACCTTCTCCAGCGGGCGACTCTCTGTTCCCTTCAGCCCTGTTCTGCCTTCCTCAGTAGGAGAAGTGAGGCCCGGTGGAGGCGAGGGTCGGGGTTTAGAACCGGATAACTCTGTAGTTGCTTCAGGTGCAGAGCCTGATCAGAGAAGGGGAGATGTGAAGTGTATGCTTGTTTTAGCACACTGTAGCAAAAAACTTTCCATCGTTATGTTTTACTTGCTTCTCCTTGGAAAAATTTCTCAGATTATTACAAAAACACACTTTAAATAAAAACAAAAGGTTTTCAAAGGAAGATTTGTTTCTTATCGAACACCCAAACCACTCATGCACCAAGTTTTTCCTCCTGTTCCCTGCTGTTTCTGCCTTTCCTGTCTCCATTTTCAAAACTAATAGAATAAAATCAACACATACATTAATTAAATTACATATTTGAATGTATAAAAACAAATGCATATTTAATCTTTGTGTTGTAAGGTTAAAATCTTCAGAAATTAATTTAGATAATTTTTGAGTGTAACTCATTTCTACAATAGCATACCACTTTAAAACAACAGTAATAAAGTTCACACAGGAAAAAGCTTTCTCCATGAATGGTTTGTGATAAACAAATATGAAAAATAAGTCAAATTAAGCACTTTTTCTACTGAGGATGGAAAAACAATTTTGAACTCAAAGAACTGCTTTGTATTTTCAGACTTGCAATATTGACTTGTATTTGTAGAGTTTTTTAAAAGTCACAAATTTGATAAAAACATATCCCCACTCTGGTTCCATGTGGTTCTGTTGAACCAAGCACCCTTATAATAGCGAGACTACTCTCACTTAGCCACAATGAGTAAATGAAAGTTTAATAAATGACTGACTAAAATGGATATTCAAAACAAAAGTCATCTTCCGTAGCTCAACTTGATCATTCATCTTTATAAGAGGCCATTTCCATACCACTTCTTCCAATTCAGGGTTGCAGGTAGCTGGACCTTATCCCAGCAATCATCAAGAGAGAGGCAGGGTACACTCTGGGCAGGTTGCCAGTCCATCACAGGGTAACACAGAGAGATGAACAACCTGACGCACAAATTTACATCTAAGGACCATTTAGAATGACCAATCAACCTGATATAAATGTATTTGGATGGTGGGAGGAAGCCAGAGAGAACCCACACTACCACTGCACAGAAAGGCCACTGCCCAAACTCAGGTTTGCAACCTTCTCACTGTGCGGCCACAGTACTAACCACCACATCACCATGCAGCCCAGGCATGGTGGTGCATGCATGCATGTTAAATTATAAAAGGAAATTCAGATGAGTTTATCTTTTTTTTTATTTAAATAAAATAATACGTGACCAAGAACACGTGCATATGCTTACCCTGCTCAGAGAGACGAAGCTGCTGCAGCAACATGTTGAGCCAGTAGTTAGTTAAGCCAGTGCCAGGGAGCGCTAGGTCAGAGGTCACTCCCGTTACCTTGGTGGTCTCACAGGAATCAAGTCCAAGCAGTAGACATCGGGCCTCATAAAGGCAGGTGATATTCCTTTCCAGACCTTTCACCACCACCGACTGATAAATATACATCAACACAGATGTTTCAATCAGTATTCAACTCAATGCAGCACATGAATCCATTGCAAGGGGTAAGAGGATTACATCTAAAATGTAATATGGAAAGATTTTTTCAGGAAATGTTTTAGTAATACACAATAATAAAATAAATATTCACAAACTCCTTAGTTTGGTTTCAGACTGAATGTGAATCCCTTGTGATGGACTAACGATGAACAAAACAACCAAATTACCATTTTTTGAGCTGGTGCCTTAAACAAAAAGCAGATTTGTAACACCTACCTTGCTAGTCTGTTTTACTTTGGGCTTGACGCTAATGAAGACCCCCAGATTTTGCATTATCTGAGCTAATTTACAGGGATCTGCCTCGCCATCCTCCCGCATGTCAAACATCAAACACACAGGCAGACAGTCCTGGATGTTCCAGAAGGAATGAGAAAAAAAACATTAAAGTTTTCAAATGAAATGAATTTTGCAATTACAGCAGCAGTGAGAGATGCAGCATACAGATCTACGCTTTCACACAAATACCGACATGAAAGTTTTGTGATAAAGAAACACCTGCTTCCCCATAACTAAGCTGCAGCAATCCCACCCTACCATGAGCTGTTGCCGAGCCAAGCACACTCCGTCAGGGCTGCCCTGAATGAGCAATGAGGGAGGACTCTGTGGCGCGCTGAGATCCGGCAGGACAATCTGGGTCTGTGTCTGGTGCATAACACTTAGAAAGTGTGCGCCGTTCTGTCCCAGCAGGAAAAGATGCTGCTGAGAGGTGACGTCTAACTGGCTGCTCACCACACCTCCTGTGGCTTCTGATCCAAGCAGAAGTTCCATCAAGATGCATGTTGCCTTCTGTATTGATGACACATGCAAACTCATCGTCATTTTCCACAATATATCATATCTTGACTTTGATCTGCTGTGTTTTAACCATAGTTAAAACAACTGCAAGTTTGTGGAGTGAAGTATTTTGTACTCACTTTGACAGCAGCTGTATTGCCTTGCAGCCCCCAGACGGTGCAGCAGCTTCCGTAAAAGGAAGGTTGAGTTTGAGGCTGGGATGGTATAGTCCTGAAGCTAACATTCACCCCCAAAGACTGAACCACCTGCAGGATTAGAGGTGAACCTGCATCTGGAAGAGCCTGGGGCACTAGACTTACTGGCAGGTCAAAGGTCAGGGACAGAGGCTGGAGGTCCTAGAAGATAGACAGCATATGGGGGACAGTTCTACAAATAAAGCTGTTTATTTGATTATGCAATTAATTTCTATCTCTGACAGTTGGAAAAAAAATGAGTGTTGAAACAAATAAAGTCCCTCCATAGATAGATTCCTCACTCTTATCCTTCTCCTGGCCTCTTCCACCCCTTCTATGGGCCCAGCGATGGAGACCTTACAGAAACAAGGAAATAAATATCACAATAAATCTCCTTCCTGCCACGGCAGCAGCTGGTTGTGCATTTAAACATGACTTTGCTACCTGGTTGCTTTTCTCTCCTGTAGCGCTGTGGCGGTTGGAGTCAGGGAAGTGGATGTGACAGGACGTGACCTCCATCACCTTTTTGATGTTCCCACCACCTTTTCCGATCACATGGGAGTGTTCTGTATAGGCCACATCCATTTTCAGAGTCACTTTGTTTACCTAGTGTTTGTACAAACACTGATGTCATTTATGCAGATGCCCACATTTTACTTTATATGTTCTTGGAAGCAGAGAAAATGAAGGAAATTGTACTACATTAGCACCAAATAAGAAACAATGGAGATAAAAGAAATGTCCAAACCAATGCAGTGTATCTGGTTAAAATGTCCTAAATAAACAACCTTCTCCTAAATGCACAAATTAAAAAGCCCTTGCCTTGCAGGGTGTTACATATTATCACAGAGAAGGCATTTGCTGCAAGGCACAAGCTTATTTTAATGAAGACATTTAAGATAAGTAAAAAACACACAAATACAAGAGTGTTTTAGTTTAAATGTTTATGTTAGTTTTGTTTTCCTTGATAAAACTCAGCTCCAACAAAGTCTAACAATCAATTTTCATCTCTCTTTTTAAAACAAGAACACACCTGAAGCTTTTTCCTAAATGAAAATAAATTGTAATCAGATGTGTGAAAGGATCCAGGTTTATTTATTAACGGATTCACCTTGGTTTCCAGCACTTCTAGTATCTTCTTCTTGGCTGCCATAACATTTGCTCTCTTCCCTTCCACTTTTACGTGTGGATCTAAATAGAAAACAGACTTTATGCCATATTTTTCTCTATGAGAGTTTAAACAGGCAGCAATGACTAAACCTAGGTGGCAATGTGACAAAGAACACCGGCTTAAATGAAGTTTGAAGACTCAGTCACCTTTCTTTGACTTGGCCCCTATCTTCAGCTTGGATGGCCATTTCACCTGCGTGTTAGTTTCTCTCATCATCTGTGAAAAGATGAGGAACGCATTGTATTCACAGAATGTATCAGAACACACACAGATCTTTCTATTCAATACAAAGCCTAATTTGCATTTCAAAGACTGCAATTATCACCTCCATAAAAACTTCAATCACTCAATGCAGAGTTTGGAACAACTACTGAAACTGTAGCAGGCATTTTTCAACAAGGACTTTAAGCAACAGTAGTTTTTTCTTTGTTGTTTCATCTTTGGGTTGATGAATAAAAAGTTTCCAGGGAAGTTTTACTCACTCTCTCAAAAAACTCCTCTCCTGTCTCGCTGTCTTCTTGCTTTGGAGCTGAAAAACACACAGCAGGTGAACACAGGCAACATACAGACAGAATGCAAACTGCTGCAGTGTGGTCTGTCAGGTTCTGCTGGTGGACAGCTGTATTGTTCTGTTTACTGCAACATTTGCACGCTCAACATTTAAAAGTTCACTCGTTTGAAATTTGCCAAGCAATTGGAACAAGAGCTTTCTGGGAATATCAACAATTTTAAAAGGCCATTGCTCCATAGTGACATTTACAGGGTTCAAGGGGAGCCCCAGTAACGCCTTCGCCCCCTCCCCTCATCTCCATGGGTTACGTTGGTCGCAGCTTAGGAATGGAGTGGAAATAGTTTGGGGTGGAGCAAGAAGGTGGTGGTTCGGGAAGACAACCACAAATTAGCTAAGTAACAGCTAATCACATCAGAAGCATTTTTGCTGACGCAAAAACCCTCCCAGTGGTGTAAAAAAAAAAACTTCCCCCAATCCATTTTGGAATGTGGACAAAAATACGGTGGTGTGTCCAATCTAGCATATCTAGCATATCTAGCATATCTAGCATATCTAGCATGGCAATTTATTACAGAAAAGGATGAGAAGCTATATTTACTACTTGTCTAAGGTTGTCCAAACAGCCCCAAAAACCATATCCAAGCTGCACACACATTCAAAACAAGCAACAGTTATCAGAACCGTATTCACTCAAGCTCCATCCCATCATGAGCAAACATAATCTTCTGCAGCAGCACACAGTCAGAGAGCTCCCTCCATGACACAAGGGACGCATTTGTCATAAACCTGCCAAGCAGCGATAACTAACAGAGGCAGTTACCTCTGCTCCCCAGACAGGAATGATAATAACGAAAAGGACTTGTGAATGCATAAGCCACTGCAGGTCATAAATCACAATGATGCAGCAATGAGAGCTGAGGAGGAGGCAGTTACTGATGGGAGCAACAAGGGTGCAGCCAGCTGGAGGCCTTGACAGACTCGAAGGCTAAGTTGGATAACAGGGCTCCATGCAAGGGGGTCATGACAGTCATTAACAAGAACAGCTTGTTAGCCTATGATGCCAAATGTGAGGATAAAAATGATTTTTAAAAGAAGATTTCCAGAGTCACCTTATATCACTCACCATACAACATGGTTTCAAGTTTCTTCCTGTCGATCTTGAATCTCTCTTCCACCCACTCTGGATCCGAATTCTGTGCTTTTGCATTCTCCTGCCCTGCAGCAGAACTTCCTACTCCTTCCTCATCTTCCTCATCTTCCTTTTCCTCTCTGTCACATCGAGCTTCTCTAGGCTCGGTCTCTGCTGGTGAGTCTGGTTCTGTGCTAGTTTCCAGGTCAGGCTGCTGGGGCGCTACGGTGGCCGGGGAGACCAGAGAGCTCTCCTCTGTGATGGTGGTGGCCATAGCAGGACTGAGCCTTTGTCTGTGTTTGTGTGAGAGAGTAGTGTTTGTGCAATTGTGACCAAGGCGACCAGCAGTGAGAGAAAAAGGGGAAGAAAGGGGGGAGAAACACCCCTGTGCTTTTTCATTAGATCCCCCGCCCCTTTTACTTAATTTACTGCTCCAATCTAACTCTTTTTCTCTCTCCCCTCGAGCCATTTGAGGCTTGAAGGATTTGCTGCCATGGCTTTCATTGCAAGGATGCTTAAGGACAGTCTCTGCTCCAACAACAGAAGAGTTTTCTGATCCTCACTGGTGAATCAAGACATCCTACAACTTGAGAATCACCTTGTTCCGAACAAATCCTCAGTAATCCTTTCTTCAGCGTTTACAGATTATCTGGATAGATAGTAAAGGCCTGTGATAAGACAAGAAGCCTGTTTCACCAAACACACGCTTCATGAAAGCCATCCTCACAGCGACACACACAGCTAACAAAACAAACGGGTCACCCAGTCATCCACTGCACCTCTTTTTATGTCTTACTCTAAATAAGGACACAGAGGTCTCGAGATTCCAGATGGGTGTATTGAGTGGAAAGATTTTTTCAACAATGCTTGGAATATATATTTATATATATATATATATTTTTAAGGACCCTTTATCAGTGTTGAAGGAAGTGTGCTTTAACACTATGCAAAAAGGGTATATTTATGCAATCGTAAGATTACTGACAATAGTTTAAATTTATTGTCTGTGTCTAGCCCTCCTGCAATATCCAGCTGAGTGGTTTCCAGTAAATGGGTTGAATCTGTCTAAGGGGCTCAAAAATCAATCTAGTCATTGAAGAAGTGTTAGTGGGGAAAGAAGGAAGAAGTGAAGGAAGATCAAATTATTTGTGAAACTATTATACCAGAAGAGACCAAGTATATATGCCTGATGTTTGTCCATGTATATGTAAATAAATGCTTTATGTTACTTGTTTATTTGTACATTCTCTGTTTATCTTTGGCATATAGGGATTACATATCATTAAACGTGTGTGATATGAATATTCCTGGCATGTTATTTGGTGTGATGACTGCTCCTCCTCTGGTCTGATCTGCTACTCCAGCCAACTGGTCAACACTACATCTCCCAGGATTACCCTGACTCTGCTCTAATGAAAATCACCTGTGTGTCCTCATTACCCTTATGTGTTGAACCTGAATCTCCCTGTATATATTTACTGTGTTTTGTCAGCTTCCATGTGTAGTCTTGTCATTCTGTGACCAGGTTTTCACCTAGCACTTGGGTAGTGTCCTTTGCTACAGTTTTGTAAATGAACTCAAGCATTTTATTGGATTCTACCTGTGTTTGTGTCTACCATCCTTAAACTTGTGCTGACATTTGGATATCTGCAAAGTTTACTGAGAGGCTGTGACAGTCTTCACCATCAAACTGAATTGTTTTTAATAGCTTATATATATATATATATATATATCAGAAATTGCTTAGTGCTGTTTGAGTCCCCTATGGGCTTTAAATAATCTGAAGTGCAGACTGAAACATACGTAAAAAAACAAACTGTTCAATTAGTCTGTTCCAGTGAGACCGTTTCCAGCTCAGTCTGATCCTTTCAGTCTCATATTGCTTTGGCAAATCTGGCCCCGAGAGAATCAACAAATGTTATTTAGACAAGCAGAGATCCTGCTAAAATAACAAACTACTGCAGGCTATTTACGTAAGGAGGACTGTAAGTGAATGACATCATCACTGCATCACCATAGCAACTGGCCAAAGAGTTCATTATTCTGAGTTTGAACTGACTTCCCAAGAGCACATCTCCTCCCTCCTGCCCCCCGTTTATCCTCATCTGACTGGAAAAGTGTGCAGTTCCAGTAAAGTGCCAGGGCGTGCGTCATATGTTTGATCAATGGGCAGTGAAGAGAAAAGACAAACCATCCTACAAAGTGACTTGTGAGCTCTGGGGGTTTCCTAAATCAATTCAATCTATAAATGAATCAGACCAGAACCAATTCTTTCTCTTGATTCACCACCTCACTGAGCTGACACTTTTCTCATTAGAAACAAACATTCAATCACTACAGATGGTTAAGGTTCAAATAATGTTTAAAAGTTAAAATAGTAAAATGCAACTTTCCTTATTTATAGAAGCTCATTTGGTTGAGATCATTTAGCATTTTACTCCACTGTCAACGTCTTATCACACCGGGTTTTGTAATAAGGCAAAATGGCATATAATAATGATTACATTATTTAAGAAAGAAAGAAAAAAAGTTTTGCACAGACATTTTAGTCAACATGTGGTAATGAAATAGGCTCTTGAACTGAAGAACCATTATAGCCTCAGACCCATCTCAAAACTGTTCAACATACATTTTGATTTTCTGTATCAAAGCAGGGTATATAATACATGTATTGATAAAAAATATACATATTTATTATGGTTATTTAGCATTATTCAGTTGATGGAATTTTTTTGTACATCTTTGTACTTTTTTTCTGCAGGTCCAGAGACAGTTATTCTGATCTCATTTTGTTTTAGACCCTATGCAAGGAGAAACGTGTCTTTTTTATCACATTAAATTTAATTAAAAACACATTGACTCTCAAAATTCTTCAAGTTTTAGAAAAGACTGCAGAAGGCAATAAGATGGCCACGAACTTAAGTGTAAGTAATAAACCATAAATTCTGTGTGGTATAATCAAGCCCCTGTTCTCTTCAGTTTAGTGTTGTTGAGCTGTAATACCCATAAACACCAGAAGGGTGCGCTGTAACACAACATTCAGCACTTTCTCGTCTCAGTTGCGTCATCAGACCCACTTCCGGGTTGGTTTTCTTCTGACACAACTCGTGACAGGTTTTATTTACCACCGGCCAAACTGCTTGAGGGAAGTTGTTGTCAAACTACTGTCGTTTTTCGGGAGGCCAAACGGTCTCTGATTAATTTAAAAATGCATATTTGGCGATAATAACTCTATACAGAGAAGCACTCACCATGTGGAGAGTTCAAGGTTTCGTTAGAAGAGGTGAGCTAAATTGCACAAGGACGGAAATAGTGTTTCTTCGCTTTTATATTAAATTCAATTGGAACTTGTTTTAGTCATAAATACTAATCAAATCATTACTGTGGGGTTTTTTGTGATGGGTAAATATTAACACCCCGCTTAGTTTAGCCTAAAGCTAACAATCCATTCATATTGTAGCGTGCAAGTTGCCACCATGTACTGCTTTATTTTCGTCCCATTAGGCTCTTGTTTCAACCTTCCCATGTTAAACCTTTTTATATGCTTTGTACGTCTTGACTTTGTTGCAGCTGTAAACGCAAACCTGACAAAACAGTCTAAGTTTTATTATATAATACAAGTATACCTGCATGTACATCTATCAGTTTCCTGTAGAAAATAGAAACTTTCAGTAATCTTACATTTATAGATGGCCGTGGTTGTATTTCTCTAATACAGCATAACAACAAGTGTTTCATCTGATTTGTTCTGTGAAGGGGTAGAAAGGTATATTAAATACATTATTGGTTTAATAATGTATTCAACATGTGCTGTATTGGTGAAAGTCTGACCAATGCAGATATGTAATTTATCCGTATGGATCAGATTTAAGCGTACAATGAAATCAATTTCAGATTTCATTTTTACGTTTATTTTAAATGAAGCATTTCTCTATAAAGCACAAATGTGAATTATTTTTTGCACATTAATTTTTTCCATCTCTGCTAGATTACAGGATGCATCAAGCTGTTTTTAGGAAACTGCTTTTGTTATGTATTATAAAATAGGAGAGTTGACATTTTATTTATCTTATCTGCTTAATCAGTGCTATTTTTGTTCCTTTTTCTGACACGTCTTAGTTTCACATCGATACCATGGGGGCAGCACATTGCGACTGCCCCTGGAGCACCATGTGGAAGAAGAGGTCATCACCAGCTCAGTTGCCCTCTCCACTTCTCGACACTCCTCTGACAACAGGTACTTTGCACACTTCTATCTTTTCTTTTTCACAGTTCAAACTTTGGCCAGAGCTGACAGTAAAAGCTTCAGGTGCTGGCTGGGTGAAAGACGTGTATGAAAGAAAGCATCGAACATCTTTTATGTTTGATAAGATGTCATGATCATGTTGTCATTTAGTGAAGAGAAAATGTTTCCATGTCCTTTCATGTTCTTTTACCCTCTCTTTGAACCTGTTTTGTCCTTGCTGCTCCTCTTTCAGTCAGTTGCATCATCGCGCAGCATCTTCTGTGTGTGTGTGTATAAGCAGAAACCCATAGCTCACAACAAGAGTTCATGATACTTTTACACTGTGGACTGGAGAAAGAGACAGATGTGTATTTGTTAGATATTTTTTGTTATATTTTCTTTTTTTCTTTTTCTTTCTTATCTTTTTATTAATTTTATTGCAGCTCTCAGAGGGAAGAGGATAAGGAGAGGAGGAAGAAGCAGAGGAACTTTCAGTTTGGGTATGCTGATGAGTTCCCACGTTACTCAGCTCTGGATGCTGTGGGATGGGTAGGCATTATGTGTTGTATTTTCAAATATTGGTCAATAAACCAAAATGTTAATGAATTTGCATGTTCAGTATTACTTTTTAAATTAAATAGCCCTGTTATTGACTGATGGTGCTTGATGCTTGATGGAAAACATCAGGATTTAGAGCATATTGGTATCTTAATAACCAACCTAAAGCCTTATAATAATAATAATAATCAATTAAACATTTTTTAGTCATAAAACAGTCATAAAATCTGCAGGACATAATGTTTTACAAATGCTTACACAGCCACGTGTCAGCCATGTGAAGAAGCTGTATTGTATAGAAAGGAGCATCAGTGCATTCAAATTAGAAAGCAAAATAATTATGCTTGAATCAAAATGATAAGACAATGCTCTTTTGGTTATCTTTCTTGATCTCATAACTTTTTCCATCTGTACAAAGAAAAAATATTTTATTACATTTTAATAGATTTTGAGCTATAAAATGTTGTAGTGACCCATGTGACAGTAGAGTTTACATTTTTCTACAGGGTGCAGTGGCAGTTCTCTTCATGCAGGTCTGCAGGAGGATCCACTCCAGGTTCTCCTCTGGCACGGAGCCTAGTCCCAACCCTGGAACCCTGACAGCTCCCTCATCTATGCAGAAATGTGGCTACCACATCCTTCTGGAGATTTGTGAGTCCTTGTGGCAAAATTGTGAAACAAATACACCCACAAGAACTAACTTCATCCACCTTTATCCTAACCTTTCATTTCTTACAGTGCTCTGTGATATGAATTTAACTCAATTCAATTCAACTTTATTTGTATAGTGGCACTTCATGACAATATATCATCTCAGAGTGATTCACAGACATCAATTTGAGCCAATTCATGAATAATAGCCTAGCTAAGGGAAACCAAGAGATTGTGTCAAATCTTGACGTCAATCCAATCCCCAGCCTGAGTATGCATGGGGCGACAGTGGGAAGGAAAACTCCCTTTTTAAAAAGAAGGCAGAACCTGGCTCAGGCAGGGCTGCCATCTGCCTCGACTGGCTGGGGGGGAGAGGACAGGAAAGACAGATTAACAGACCTGCTGAAAAGGAGGAATAACTTAACAGTGTCAATACTCTCACATAGTAATACAAGGAAGATAAGAAGCAGAGTGGTAAAGTGCTTAGTACATTACGAGACATCCCCATGACTGCATAACTAATGGATGGCTAGACACATCTGTTCAAACTGGTATATTCATTATAACATCCTAACTGCAAAATCACTGTTTTATGTTTTGTATTTTATGT
>JBAMHV010000007.1:19151017-19170555 GCA_037177535.1 Pseudomugil gertrudae
GTTTTACTTGTAAGGTGACCTTGAGTATGAGAAAGGCGCCCATAAATAAAATGTATTATTATTATTATTATTATTATTATTATTATAGACTATCCCTAACTATAAGATTTGTTTAAAAGGAAGGTCTTAAGCTTGATTATTAAAGGTAGGGAGGGTGTCTGCCTCCCGTACCCACACTGAGAACTGGTTCCATGAGAACAATCCTAGGTTTCTCTTCAGTGCTGAAGAGAAACTGATGATAATGAATCATGATCTGTTCTAGCATTACACAGGGCTTATCTATATACTATTACATTTTCTTTCCACTTTAAATGAGACTCTTCTAGACCAGATGAACACCATTTCCTTTCCAAATTCCTTGATTTCTGTTTGAAAGCTTGAAGCTGGGAATTAAACCACAGAGCTTCTGTTATCTTCTTGTTTAGAGGAGCAACATTGTGTTGTACACATTACAGTTGTTATTATATCAGCACATTTATCAACCTGTGTTGGAGTAAAGCTTGAATGGCTGTTCTGTCATATTAACACGTGTTGTAGGAAATACCGTTTAAATTTAATTTCTTACATTTGCTAACATCATACAAACATCAGCTATAATACATTTATTCTTTTGTGTTGCTTCTGTCTGTAGTCTCCAGGCAGAATGTCCTGCCCAGAGGAACGGGTGTATTGTGTCTGCAGGCAGTGCCAGAAACTCATAAACAAGATCAGTCGTCTGGCAGCAGTGAGCATCATCTGACTCCTGACAGCTCCATCTGTGACCACCAGGGGGAGCCGCTGAGCCAGGGCTCACTAACATCTGGTTTGTTCAGCCAAAATTGTCAGTTTAATATTTTTTATTTAAAATGTATTTTATTTATTTGTTTGTTTTTACTCACAGAAGAATCACTTTTGTCTGAGGCCTGGTCACAGCAGAATGAAGCCAGCCGAGAAGGCACAGAGAAGAAACGCGTAGAGGTGAAGCTTTTTTTTGTACAAACTTTATTTAAAACAATACCCCAGTTTTCATGTATCCACACAGAATTGTATTCCATTTTGATTATTTTCTTGTTATCTCCATCTGCTTTTCTAGGATTTGCTGTCAGATGAAGGGGGACTTGGAGAAGCAGTATTTAAACTCAGACAAGTTGGAAACACCAGTGTCCCTGTTGTTCTAAACATCATTGGTAATGATGACAGATCCATATTACACGTTTTTATATCAAATTACATTTTCCTCTCTGTTAATGACTCTCTTTAATGTGTCTCCATCAGGTCTAGAGAGTGTGAAACATGAGAAGTATGAGGAGGCTTTCACCTGCTTTCTGGCTGCAGCTCAACAGGGCTATAATAAAGCACAGTTTAACACTGGAGTGTGTTACGAGAAAGGCAGAGGAATCGGGGAGGACAAGGAAAAAGTGAGACAGTTACTGTGTTTGCTTTTGACATAAAGGTTGACTTTTCTGGCTCGAAGGTCAGCGAGATCTGCCAGTCACTGCAGAGCTGAAATGTAAAAAGACTGCAGTCACGCCCGACAAGTTTTATCTCTATGGGACTAGTGAGCACACAAATACAGCTCATATTGTAGAGAGATGATGTGTTAAGGTGTATGAGTTTCTGTGAACTCAAGGCTTTATATGTGAGAGGGAGTTTTTATATTTTTTCTAATGCAAATATCAGTTTGTTTGCATTTAAAAATATTCTTAATAAGTGTTGAAAGCAACCTTTTTAAATGAACCTTTTCCCAGTTTCCCAGTAAATATCATGGCCTGCTGAGCTTCTTTAAATAATGCAGCAGTGTGGAAAAGGAGAAAAAGTAGTCCGATGATAATTTTGTTGCTAAAAACATGCCAGTGATTGACTCCAGACAACACTCCAGCATAAACGTATAACAAGCAGAGTCAGAGATTTAGAATGACTGATTGCATCTAATCCATGTAAACATCTGATGGATGTGTGCAAACCCTCCAGCTAACAATTAAACTGCAATCCAGTATGCATCACACTAAGTGAGCTCAGCTCAGTGCTGAAAATAAATTAAATCTGTGTAGTTTATCTGCAGCTCATAAATGAACGAAAAGAAACTGAAATTAGTTTAAGTTAGACTTGGAAAGACGTTTATACTTGCTTTTATATTCGCTGTTTCTAAATCCTTGACTTCTTCTTGTCCTGCTATATTTTTAATGTAATTAAGAAACACATATTTAATAGTGCATCTTTTTAATGTGTTTCTTTTTCATGTAATAATTTTAACATGTCTTTGTTTTTACCTCCTAGGCTCTGCATTATTACAGAAAAGCAGCAGCTGGTGGCCACAAACAAGCTCAGTATCGCTGTGCAAAGCTGCTCCTGGCCAGCAGGGGGCACCACAGTGTGGAGGAGTTGACCACAGTAATTAACTTGCTGAAAGAAGCTGCTGCAGCAGGACTTACAAAGGTAAACAAGATAACCGAATAAGCCATGAACAACACCTTTGTAGCACTTGTGTACATATTTACATGCTATTTGATGATACTTGATTTAACCTATAGTTTAATATATAAAAATGTTCTTAAAATATTGCAACATGATTTGATTTTTTTTTAAATAAATGAGTTAATAATGCCCTGTCAGTACTGTGTTTATTGTTTGTTCTTGTTGTTGTTGTGACTTCTTATTGCCAAGTTTTAGTTTTTTACTGACCAGATGGAAGTTGGAAATCCAGATTTTTAGTTTATTAAATGTTGGTACAGCATCAGTTTCCAGCATTAAAAACAAACATCTAATAGTCCTTAATGTAAGTTGCTAAAACATAAAACACAGATAAGTAGTGATACAAAAGTTAAAAGTTAAAACCTCACGGCTGAATTGTTTCTACTTGAGCCTTCGCTCCTTATAGTTTTTGCTTCCACTGTCCGCTTTTATAAATGGAAGATTATGATACCTAATATTCTTTCAACTTTGTGTTTTTACTGTTTTTTTTAGGCTCAGCTTTGCCTCGCCTCGATCTACTCTCGGGATCCAGAGAGATATGGCTGCAAGTCTATCCAGTATCTGAGGATGGCAGCAGAGAGCGGAGTGAGTGTTGTTCTGGATGCTTCTCGACTTTAATCAGTGGCCTTTTCCAAGATCACCTCGCTCTCACTGTAATGTCTCAGTGCTGCATCTTTTTGTTAAAACATCTCTGCAGGAATCTTTCTGCTGCTTTTGTGTTAAAAGATCATTTAACAACTTGTCTAATTCTCCGTGTTTATTCACGTGGTGTTAATGTGACGTTTTAATAATGAAATATTTTGGTTCTGATGTCAGTGTGTTGTTAGGATGATCATTTTGTTAGTTTGACGATACATAAAAGTGAAGACCTTAAAGTTTGAAGAGCTTTAGCTTTGTTTTTGTTGTCTACTCAGGACGATACCGCCCTTCTGTTCTTGGGTCAGTGTTATGAGACTGGCTTTGGGGTGCAGCAGAACTTGAAGACAGCTGGTGAATTCTATAAAAAAGCTGCTCAAGCAGGCAACCAGCAGGCAAAAAGATTACTTGTGCCAACTAATGACACATTCAGTCATGGTAAGTAGAGGAGCTAAATCCCTGCATTTTGTGAAAGCAACAATGATATTTGATCTCTGCTCCATCTCCCTTACAGCAGTAGACGCAGTCATGCGCTCGATTCGCTCCGCTCCGTGCTTCTCTGTACCAGACAAGGAGCCACTCTCCTCCCTTACCAGTCACCGCTCAGTCGCTCTCTCTCTCCTCCCTCACTCCTGGAGCACCGGTAACCTCTGTGCACCCCCGTCATCATTATCCTCCACTCCTCTTCACCTGTATCCCCCCTGCACAGAGACAAGAGCCTGCCAGTGGACTGTAGGGATTGGATAGATGGTGAGAACCAGCACAAGGGGAACTGGGGAATGTATTTTAAAGTGTTATGGTTTCATCAAAAGGAAAAGTATCAGTGTGTCAAGTCTGGATGAGAGTTCAAAGCTTTTGTACTTGCCAATTATGTGAATGTTGAGTGGATTTATTGTTTCCAGTTTGCATGTTTTTGGTTTTATATTAAAATACCTGTCTCAAGATTTGATTGTATTTTGTGTAGAACCAGAAAGAAAGTTTTATCATTTGTTTTTAAACACTACATTACATTTTTTTTATAGTGTCCACCTTTTGGTGCCTTTTTGTCATTTGTTTTTTCTCTCATAATTCTGAGTCCACACTTCTAAAATGTGGCATATTTCAGATCCAACAGTATGTTTTTTGGTTAAATCATTTTCATTTAAAAAATGGTTTTATGTTCTCATTACTCAGAGGGGCCAATGTGGATTATGATATATTGTGAGGAAAATGTTACACTGTTAAGCAACGTTTTCAACAAAGCTTCTGGTCTTGGTTTATTTTAAATAAACTTAATGAAACACTGAATGCTTTAAGTCATTTAAAATAAGCTTTGCTGCAGCATAGTTTAATGTTTTCTTTCCATGTGTTTCTGATAAGAACAGAAAGTACCTGTGTGTCAGATAAAAAGTTATCCTGTCAGACTAAGCTAGACGTGTCTTCAGACTGCTGCAACACCATGATGATGTGTGATTTTATTACCTGAGATGCAAACACCGGTATTTTTATTATGGTTGCGTCCTCTTCGTGCAGACAGCGTGCTGCGTCCGCCTCTCTGATTGGCTGCTGCGTTGCGCCGCGCTTCTCCGGGGTCCTCTTGCGCAGAGAGAAAGCGTAGCTTGGCCGCAAGCAGTGTGCACCGTGCCGGGGGCGGGGAGGGTGACATATGATGTGATCTGATACGGGCGGCCGGCTGCAGCTAAGGGCGGACTGGCACATAAAAGCGGCCCCTTGACTCCGGTCCTGCTAACTATCGTGTGTGTCGTCGTCTCAGAAAGGGAGGCGCAGAAGCTGAAGCGGTAAGTGGATGTAAATATGCTCTCGTTGTGGTGCGCTCCCCTCCCAGTGCGGTAGTGGTGATGGGGCTGGGGAGAGAAGGACCGGATGCTGAACATTTACTGCGTCTCTCCACATATTGACAGGCAGACTGGCGCAATCATACCAGCTCCAGTTATGCATCCTCCGCGTTTTACTGGTCGATTTGAACCATTAAAGCTGTTGCTGATGCCAGTGAGACAGTTTATTGAAGCAGCAAGAAATGATGGGTTAGATTACTCCACCCATGACATCATCGACTTTTCCAAGTTAATTTTCCCACCTACTGGTGCTTTCATCTGTTGCATTTATTTCCCTACAGGAGTCTGTGTGTGTGGAGGGGAGGGGGGTTGACCTATGTCTCTCTTATAATTTGATATTTTGGTTTCACCTGGATACATCAGTCAGTGTTTGGACATTTTTTGATGACTAATCAATGAGGCATGTTTTTGCTGTGAAGTCTTTATAATCAAGATTCGGTTGGGGGGTTTAGTTGAGCTCGATGTGCAAATTGAGCAGGTGTTATCAACAGAACAAGGATCCTGTGCTGACAAAATGAAGGGAATTAAATATTTTATCTAATTTAATTCTGCTATGCTTTCAAAATGAATCTGAGGACAGGACTTTACTATGAACACTTCCTACTGCCATGATCAAATGTGTGTTATTTCAAAAGTAAATCCAGTGTAAGCAAAAGGAAAATAGACCACATTAACTAACAGTCAAACATGAGAATGTATGTGTCTTCTGTTCATGTCACTAAACTCTTGTGCACTTCCTTCTCTACTATTGTGCACAGCAGATTTATTGTACATACATATCTCTGTGTTGACTGTATTCAACTGTCCTGCTAACTGCTGTGTCATTCCCCTTGCTTTCTCCCTCTAATAACCATCCTTTTTCCTCCACGCTCCCTCCCTTGCATCCTCCCTCTGCCCCACTTTGTCTAACTACCAGAGACCTGGTTGCGTCGTAGGTGTCGAGATAAAAACAGCTGCTATCTCTCAATAATCCAGTTTGTCTGCAGCTCCGCCACAATAATGGGCTGTGGAAAAAAATATGGTTTCTGTGAGGGTTTGTGTTCAGATGGGGAAATTCCTTCTCCAAATAAAACATATTTGCTATGATTTTCATTTACAGCTTAGGCAGTATTTTATCTCCAAACTAGAAAAGCAGAGAGAGCCACAGTCCCCCGAGCTTATTGTGACGTACAAAATATTAGTCCTAACTTTGATTTATCTATTTCAATGAATTCCTTAACCATAAAAACATACCCTTAGCAATCTGAGCTTTTTTCATGGAGTTGTTTACACATAAGCAATGATAAAGAATCACCTCCAAATATTAACCACCTGTTCCTTGTCCCAGAAGACCAGTTCCATCTTGGATCCAAGATCCAAAATCCATCCATAACTTTTTAAATTATGTTACAAGCAGACAAATAAACCAATGCTGGAAAAAACATTATATTAATATTAGAATGATTTAGGATTTTCAGTCTTTATGTTGAGTACCAACTCCCGGAAAAGATTCCTGGGAAAATAATTCAACCCTACTAAACTCTGCTTTTGCGTGACAATAGAAATAAGGGTTCTTGGCTGATGATATCTGGAATTGTGATGAGACATAACAGTTCAGTACAGGTAGTTTGTACCTGTTGACACACAGAGGCCTAGGGATGAATGCAGATTCAGCAGAAACAGGTTGCTGTTTGGCTCTGTGACAGAAGGACAACACGACAACAACCCAGGTGGAGGAGAGTATAATACAGGCCCCGCATGGACAAAGTGCACAGTCTAAGGATTCTGCTCAGTTTAAAAATCTGCTCCTGTCTTTTCCCAAGATCGTATCATGCGTTAAAATCTGCTAAATTAGAGTTTTCCATATCTCTGAGAAAAGGGCTGATGATGACTGCAGCATTGTTCAAAGCCATGTTTGTTTGCAATTAGATGACAGGACATTTAGGCAGCGTGCTTGCATGTCTGCACATGTTTTCCTACCTCATTTCCACAGGGTCTCGCCTAATTATTTGTGTAGCAACCCACCGACTGTATGTGTCACATCTTTAGATCAGATTTTCTGCCACTCTCTTTGTTGCTATCCATCTGTGTTCAGCATAACAGAGCTGATCCACCCAGAGATAAAAGAGACACGTCTAGCTAGTTAGCAGGAGCTGGCTGCCACTTCTCCTCCCCACAGACCAGCTTACTGCTCAGCTCCAGCTTTGAAAGTCAGTCCTGGGTGAATACATTGAGGGTCTGACTCATTCCCAATATCATGCAAATGTGATCCTGCTTCAAGACTTTGATGCAGTGTTTTTTTAACACTTTGACACCTCATGTGTAAAAGGGGCGTGAGGTTGGAAAAGGATCTTCACCACCGTCTATGTATAATTAATGACTTTGAGGTTTGAGGACACAATGCAACGAGCATTTACACCTCATAAGGTTGCCTATTTTTGAAGATGCCATGTCATTTTCACTCATCAAGTTTTGAATAAATTATTAATCCTAATCTGCATATTAGGTGACATACCGTTGCGTCTGTTCCTCTCAGCCACATCTTTGTGGTGCATTTTTCAGGCAGCCATGATGTCAGTACAAACTCCGCCTCTATCTCGATCTGGCTCCACCCCTTCCACAGGGGGTCTGGCCAGTCGCGGGGGCTCCTCGGCCACCCCTCCCACCTCCCTCAGCCTTCGATCTTCATATAACCAGCTGCTTGGTCGTGATGTCATCAAGGAGTCCATGGAAACTGGAAGTTCAGCCACCTTACCAAAGAGCCGTCAGAGGTACGCCATGACTAGTGTACGGAGCGCCATGGGGATAAGTGACAACTTGGCTCCGTTCTCTAAAAACCAACCTGTAACCAGAGGTAGGGGCCTCCCAACTAAGTCTTCTTCCAGTTCTGCTCTCTTCTCCTCTTCTTCTTCCTCCTCTTCACCGTTTAATACAACTAACCCCAAACTGGCCAAGAATGGGGCCAACATGCAGAGACGAGCTGAGAGCCAGCAGCTGGAGCTGAGCAGGGCCAACACATTGGATAAAATTCACAACGATCTCATCAATAATCCCAGTTCAGACTGGGTGGAATTTGGGAAAGACAACTCACAGTTGCCTCCATTTCGTAGAAGGACCAAGAGCTTTTTGGAGTATCACGGCAAGGGCTGGGATCTGGACTCCAGCGGGGAAAACAAAGAGGAGAAGGATGAGAAGAAGCAGCAGTCTTCCTCAGAGAAAGAGCAGGTCAGCTCTGCTAAAGAGAGGGAGAGCCAGAAAGAGGAGAAGCACTGTGGCATGCAGACCTGTCAGGAAGAGAAGGAAGATGTGAAGCCTATGGTGGAGGAAGATGAAGAGGAAGATGAGCCCACTCCAACACCAAGACAACCCCTGCTACCAGTTGTGGTTGAAGCTCCTCTTTCCTCTACTTCCTCATCTTCTACCAACAGCCCTGAGTGGGTGCCAGACAACCAGAACCACCTCCATGACCAACCTCCAGCAAAGGTCAGAGAGGAGCTTTGTTGTCAGGTTCCGGCTACCCCACGAAGTCCTGCTAAGCCTCCTCGAAGCTCGCAGCCCCGAGTGATCAAAGTGGAACTGCACCCCAACAATGAGAACCAGTTTTTGCAACAGTACCTTCCATCCTCACCTAAACAGGTGAGAGTAGCAGAGAGAAACACCCCTTGCAGGAACCGTGAACCCCCTCCACTGCCTGATCCTGAACCCCAAACAGGCATTCCCAAAGTGGGCTTAAGAATGGATCTGACTCCTGACAACCCGTCAGAGGACGAAGACTCAAGCTGGACCACACTGTCCCAGGAGACGCCGTCTCCACAGACTCCACGGGAAACAGGTTTGATACATCTTTATGCTTTCATCTTCTCTTTTTTTTTTACATTCCCATATCGTGTCAGCCTTTATTCACATCTCAGTAACACCCTCCTTTCATTCCTCGTCTCATCTTTCTGCCGTATACAGGCTTACTTATCTGAAATTTCATTAAAAGCCTTTTCTTATGCAGGCAAGTCTGTCCACCCATTATTACTGGAGCCTTTAAGGCCCCCATGAGCAACCTTATGGTGCAAAGAATGATTACAGTGTGGAAGACAAAAAACAGCAGAGATTAAGGTGTGACAAAGAAGGATAAAAAAAGAGAGCAAAAAATAGAGCTGGATTAATCAGATGATTATCAGACATGTACAATTAGGCAAATATACAGAGAAATAAAAAATGACCCAAAGAGAGGATGGAGATCACTGTCCATTTGGTATTGCCACAGGGGATGAGCCCAGAAGTTGCTATGACAACAGAATAAGTAAGGACAGGGTGACCATCAATGAATTTCATCTTGTCAACCCTTATTTGTGTGTCTGGCCTATTTATTGTGATTATGTAATGCTCATATGTATCTTTACACATCCTGCCTGTGTGTACATGATGCACACATGTGCAATATGTTTACCTATGTATCCCTGCCAACCATCAGCAGATGTATGGATTGAAGGGGACTTGCCCCCAGGCTGGCGGGAGATCTCAGACTCATCTGAAGTCTATTTCTGGCATGTCCCCACCGGCACCACACAGTACGACCGACCTGTAGCCTCCAGCAACATCTCCTCGAGCAACGAGACAGACACTGAACATGACCCACAAAAGGAAACACAAGAGTCCCTCAAGCTACCAAATGAGGTGAGATGACCAACGAACGCTGCTTTCCGGTAAACATACAGTGTTCATATTTGAACAGATGTGGTTTGGTGGCATATTGAAGGAGATTACCCATCTTGCTGCATAATGTGATGTGCCTGCAGATCCATTTAAGCTACGGAGCAAAACACAGGAAGGGAAACACCTAGAAAGCATAATACATCCTCTTTAAGTTTCCCACTAAAAGGCTTCTTAGTTCTGCAGTGTCAGTTTTTAAGGATTGTTTTACATTATGCCAACACTATTATACCTGACGGGATACACAGTGAAATCTGCTGAATATTAATAACTTTGCTTCACATCTGAATGTTTCATGGCCAGCAAAGAAATAAGTGGTTAAAATAGTTTTCCTGCATTTCTTTTAACAGGAATGTGTTATTATTCATAGCTACGGGTAGTTTCCACTGTGGAGACAAGGATACATGCACATCTACAGTTATCCTCAAGGATTTCTGTCTAAGATGAAGCTGCTAATGAACAGGTTTTTTTTAAAAAAAGTTTGTTTTACATAATGTCTCAAAATAAGTCATAAATCATTACAAAAAAAGGAGAAAGCATCATCTTGTTTGACCTTAGCACTTTAGCATCTCTGTGCTTGGTGGTGAGGAACCCCATCTTTGTGGTTGTGTGTCTGTCTCTCACCCTGCATTCTCTCAGTGTTTCTTTATTCTAAACTCTCTTTTTCTTTCCTAGCGGCCCAGTAGTCTGATATCTGACAGCTCGGTGGAGCCAGTGCCCTCGCCCTCTGGCTCCTCCCCCTCTTCTGCCTCATCTACACCCTCCAAAGTCACGACCTCTCCTGGGCAGATTCTCAACTCCACCACTTGCACAGGCAGCGTAAGTTACATTTATTTCGGTGTTCACTTGTTGAAATTGTCTCTCTCTCCATCAGCATGAATATTTTGGTCATGTTTTAACGGTTGTACTTAACCATTTTGGACTGAAAACACTAAGAATTTAACAGATCACTCATACTTATCTAATTGTTGATGGCGAAACCTAAAGCCAGTTATTGCTCCATCCATCCATTTTCTTCCGCTTTTTCCCTTAACGGGGTCACGGGGGGGCTGGAGCCAATCCCAGTTCACAATGGGTGAGAGGCGGGGTACACCCTGGACAGGTCGCCAGTCCATCACAGGGCCCCAGTTATTGCTCTTTAGTGTTTATTTCTGTTTATTTCTATCATCAGTAACAAAAAGCATATTACCATTGAAATAGGGAATAATCTTTGATCAGGCTAGTCTGCAGTGAACATGCTGCATAGAGAAAAATCACAAACTGAAATAAGACGGGTGTTATCCTGCTGCTGCCGCAATTGCAAAGCAAATACGATCAAAATGAGATCTTTTTAATCATCACATCATCTTCGAATCTCTGCCTGCATCTTTTCTTCTAGGAGCTAAAGGACTATCCAGTCTATCCTGATCCCAGTCTTAAAGCATTTGAAGGTGCAACCCTTCGCTATGCTTCTCTGAAGCTCAAGTAAGAGTCACAGATAGCCACATAAACAAGAAAGATGTTTAATATCTTCTTATTTTTTTCAAGTTGAAAATCACAATGGTGTTGCTGCATCTTATGCATCTTATCTACTGCAATTTTTGTCATAGTAATCCAGATTAGGAGTGAGTTTCTTCTTATTCTTTATCATATCTGATGATTTTCTGCAGCCCTCCAGCCCAGCTAGAGACAGTGGACCTGAACTGCACGTTCTCTGATCCAGAGGCAATGGTAATGTCTTAATTACATTTTTTTAAATGCAATTACTTGGAAGATAAACTAAAACTGAAAACCTTTACACACATTGTTGGATCCAACCATTATAAGCTGAAAACTCCAGTAAAGTGGAAACTGTCCTGCTATTTAACATTTCTAAATGTGAAAATGTATGAGCAATGTCCTCTTTGCTGCTCCTGCTTTCTATTTTGTTGCAGCGCCTCTCAGTGGTTGTTTTGTGAACTATAAGCCGAATGTGTTCACAGCTTGTGTAGCTTTAGCTGCCCTCCTGTGGAAGACCATCATACAGACAGGTTACACCAGCAGACAAGCAGGATGATAAAGCTGAATGATTATGGAAGATGAAGCTTAAAGCACGTGCCATACAGTGTATAGACGTAGCAAAAATTGAACGGGCACTGTTTATTTCAGACAAATATTCCATTTAGACTAGGTTTTTAGGATTGGGAATATGGGAACCGAATAGAGTTTGTTTAAATCACTTGAGTTTGTTCACACAGAGGTCAAAATAAAAATAAATGTTGCAGCATAAATGAACTCATAACCAAACTACTACATATATTTTCTTCTTTATCCGCGGTTCTTCTTTTTCTTAAAGGAAAACTCAATCAACCAACAATTCCATTTTGAATTGTGGTGGGGAAAATGATTACATATTCAGGTATCTACGGAAGAAGCACAGATTTAGAAAACATTACACTATATAAAAGTTTAAATAGAAATCAGAGTAAATCATCACATAGAAGATAGTGCTGTACACATGTGTGTGTGTGTGTGTGTGTTTGTTCTGTGCATTTATTTTGCCCTTCTTAAAAGATTGAGCAGATTTTCCTTTGCTGTGAAAAACTCCTTCAGATATTAAGAAGAGTGTATGAGAGGAGACAGAATGGAGACTACCTGCTGGCCTGAGTGTGTCCACTCAGTTACAAAGGAGAAACCCTTACACACACTCACACACACACACACACAATCTTTCCTAATTTATGTCATGGCTTCTTTGGCTAAACATTTCTCATTTATTATTCCCATGGCTGGGTTGTGATGGTGCAGCTGTTAGAGCTCAACTTTCCAATATGTATCAATATCAACACATATTGATGTCTGTGTGCGGTTCTGTTTTATGTGTTGCTTAAATGCAGTTACAACAAAGACAACTGATTTATATATGTAAAGGATAACCGTTTGCATCAGACAGTTCACACCTTTGCATTGTAAGGCAGGGATCTCCAAATCCGGTCCTCGCAGTGTCCTGCAAGTATTCCATGCTTCCCTGCAGCAACACACCTGATTTAAATGAATGGGTCGTTACCAAACTTGTGCGACTTATGACAACACGCTGTAGAGATCAATTTAATATGAATCAGGTTTCAGTTGGGAAACTTTTAATACCAGCAGGACACCGGCCCTCAAGGACCGGATTTGGAGATCCCTGATGTAAGGGATGATGCCCGACGAGGTGTCCATTATCAGAAAATAATGGAGAACGCAGAGACGTGAACCGTCCAAGGCAAAGTTGTGACTTCTTGGAGTCTAACCCCTTCAGCTGACCTTCCTTTTCTATACACTTACTTTATATTAAAAACTACTAATCTGTGAAAAAAAAAAACTTCTGATTTTTATGATGTACAGTATCTATCAAGACTAGTTATCAGTGACTGGAATTGCAACTGGTAATATTGTAAATTTTAATTATTTCAGAAAGTTCCCAATTTGAAATAAAGTCAATTATATCTAAGTTGTTTTTACCTTTTATGTTTTTAACTTTTATGTAAAACAGAACATGATTTTGTGTAATCATTCATGCCTTTTTCCAAAACCAAGTGTTATAAAACCTCAGAAAATAATCTCTCTCTGTTCTCTATCATATTTATTAATTATAAATTATGCATTTATTAATATAGCAAAAGTTTTTTTAGACATTCTAAAAAGATCTGCAGTCTAAAGTTTCACTGAGATACCTACTATTAAGGAATTCTGCATTCACATCAATCATGACCTTACTATGGTTACTATAGTTACCATGTCAAGCTAAGAACTAGGACATTATGGCTGTCATGTCCTGAGATCTCAGAATTGTTATCACAAGCATACTCTGATTATATCCAGCAAAAAGGAACAAAATAAATAAATAAATAGATACATGGACATTGAATGGAAAAAATAAAAGAACTAAATGATACTTGAGGATAGAGGTTATGGAATGATTTAACAAGGTGTGTGTGTTTCCCAGTCGTTTCCAGTGCGATCTCTGGGCTGGGTGGAGATGGCAGAGCAGGATCTGTGTGAGGGGAGGAGCAGTGTGGCCGTCCACCACTGCATCAGACAGCTGTCCTACTGCAGGAAGGACATACGGGACTCAGCTGGTGTCTGGGGCGAGGTCAGTGTGTCAACTAAGTCACTGGGTTTCCCACATCTGGCCTTTTATGAATCTTCTGAAAAGTCAAATTGAATTTCTTAAGCGCATGGATAGTTTTATAAAACAATAACATAAAGAGAAGATTTGCTGAGCTTAATGGACTTTTGTTTCTGACTGGGAGAGCCCTAAAGAGATGAAAGAAATGAAAAGATAAGCATTACCATTTTTTTCTGTAGAAGTCTGCAGTACTGGTGAAGAAATGGCAATAAAACACAAGCTTTTTACACTATTTTTCTACAACACACAATTATAAAAGTCCTACTTTTTGTGTTTTTGTTCACTGTTGAATTTTTCTGTTTTGTCCCATGTTGTAGTTTTACCTGCAGGTTAGGCCTGCAGGTAACTTGCAGCTGAATCTATGGCTTGCTTCTTCTGCTCACTTCCTTCATTCACTACTCTTCCTCACATTTTACTTCCAGTGAGTCAGTAAGAGCGGCATCCTCTCCCGATTCTCTTTGTCTCACCAAAGTGCATTCGAGGGACTGCTAGAGCCTCAATGGAGGCAGAAGTGGAAGTGAAACATGAATTACAGGAATACATTATGAGGAATAAGTTAGCAGCTTTAAAAAAAATGCTGGTGGTTTTTTGTGTATAAGTTATACCCACTTTATCGTGTTGACAGGCAAGAACCCATCTGCTCTGTTTTTAAAATCCAATTAAATATGATCTCTCCTATAATAATCCCAAACTGCAGTAAAGGACCAACAACAGCATTAGAACCCTTTTTAGCACTGATAAGGAGATATAAACCTTACCTATGCAGTTTATCCTCACATAATGAACATTATAGGTGGACAACTCCATACACACAAGCAGGTTCAAAGCCAGAAACATCTTCCTGTGAGCTCCAGTATCACTGCGTGCACTCAGACAAAGAATACAGTAACTATTCATTTCATGTAGCACAGCTTACAGTGTCATTGCTTGTTGTCTTGCAGGGTAAAGGGATGCTTTTAGTGCTTCAGGATCGTATGTTAACTCTGGTTGACCCGGACGATTGCAGCTTGCTCCACTCTCAGCCAATCAGCAGCATCCGTGTCTGGGGTGTTGGACGAGACCATGACAGGTAGGAGGATGCTCCACATAACTATTTTCTTCTTAATAGTGACTGTTATAATAAATTCAGGTGAGGAAAAATGAGTCATTTCAAGTCCTTAAGGATTAATTCAGCAGTCCTTGGGCCTGAAGAAAGGAACTGCTCTGTAAATGCTTCTTTACCTTCTTTACCACTTTCCAGATTGTATCAACAAGCAGTGACTTGGGTGGATGTTGTCTTTTAGTGTCCTGTGTTTACTTAAAAGTGCAGCTATTTTTGAGTTCCCTTGACTTGGAAGAGATGTGTGATAACCATGAATGGCTCTTTTTGACTCTTAAAAACCTAAAGTCAGTGATCTGTTCAACAAGTCCACAACAGAGCTTTGCAGCTAAAACAAAAAACAGTGTCAAATACAAACTAGTCTTTTTATTGATAAAGTCAGAGTTGATCAAACAGTCTGCATTAGCATGAAAGTTATAGTTTGAAGTGAGATGGTAAAATTGCTCCTCTGAGTCATTTACAGCAAGGGTGTCAAACTCAGGTCCTCGAGGGCCGGTATCCAGCAGGTATTGTTGTCTTCATGCTCACAGCTGACTGAAATGACTTAATAGGTTGACAAAAAGCTGTTGGATCTATTTGATTTGCATCAGGTGTGTTAATGCAGGCAAACAGCAAAACCTGCTGGATTCTGGTTCCCGAGGACTGGATCACCCCTGATTTACAGCAAAAAAAAACTACTACTCTTTCAGCCAACAGAGTGTTTGGTAGGATTTAGCCCTGAGATGGACACGACTGGTCAGGGTGTACCTGCCTCTTGCCAGCTTATTGCTGGGATAGGCTCCAGCTTTCTTACAACTCTGCATTGGATAAAGCAGTGTTAAAAATTAATGAATGAATAAAATCATCAGGATTTTTAATGAAACCTTTGCTCAATGTTTTGTGTTTGCAAGAGGAACCAGTTCAGTTTCTGTCTCACTTTAATTTAATCTGAATTTCTCTGAATGACACTGTGCAATCCTGATACTCAACACTGTGAATCTGCCAGTGGCTATGATGATGACGATTGTGTTGGTGGTGGTGTTGTCAGCTTTGTAGCTTTGCCTGCATCATATTTTGGTATTTTAGTGAATGCAAATGTCTCATTTCTTTTTGAATTTGGATGAGAGATTAATTGGAATTGATCCAAAAACACAAAGATCAAACATATGCAAACTGGCTTATTTACACTATCCAACATAAAAGCAGGTGTGTGGTATTTCTTTTGTAAGAAGCTGAATCAGGAGGGTTTGCGAAATCATTTGAGAATGAAATTTCCCTCATTATTATTCCATGAATATTTGCACAAACTACATTTAAAGCACAGTAATTATTCTTGTTGCTCAGTGCTTCGGTTCCCCCGACGACCTGTGTACCTTTCAGTCATTTGCCAAGATCCCCGTGATCTTAACCTTTTACTATTGAGCTGGCAATGTGCTGAGGTTTGCATAGCTGCTAATGGCGGGTAAGCGAAGTCCTCATTGATATGGCCTCTTTTGGGTTCCCATTAACCCACAGAGCAACCAAATCAAGCACAAACCCTTCGCGCATATGGAAATTTTTGTGCTGATGTCCCAGTATGTGAGACACGTCTGCACTTATTTTGCATACAGTGAAGTCTTCACATTCATGCCGAATCCCTGCTTCAGTCGTGTGAAAATGTGTCACTGAAATGCTAAACCACATTTCATGAGAGTCTGGAAGATTGAAGATATTTTACTCAAGGGTGGTCCAATGAGAGGAGATGTGGTGGGTTCTAACCCTATTAAGGAATCAGGTGAAGATGCAGTTAAAGGGGTTGCTCTCACTTCACCTCTTGATGTTTGTTTCCTCATTTCTTTTTAAATTATTTCTCCCTCTTTCTTCATCTTTTAGTCTCCCTCTCTCTCACTCACACCCTCCCACTCTCCCTCCCTCCCTCTCTTTTCCTCCTACCCAACAACAGCACAGCCACAACATGAACTGCATGTGTGTGAGGGAGATAAAGAGAAAGGAAGAAAGACAGAAAGTCCCTCCACCCTCTTCAGTCTCCAAGGACAGAAACTTTCAGTATCAGTCTCTCGGTAATGGATAAAGCTTGTAGCAGATAGGAACGAGGAGGGTCGACCCAGGACAGCTCTCCCACTCATCCTCTATTCTCTCATTGCATCTCTATCTCCTCTTCTATCATTAAAGCTTTCATTTATTTGACAATTTCCCCCTCAAGCAGCTCTTTAAAATCTGCAGTATGTTTACTTCTGCTAGGATTCAGGCTCATGCCTTTGAGCATAGTGTGATGAATATGAGAAGCTCTTGCTGTCCAGCTTTGTACACAGAGGTAGAGGCCCTTATTCAGCATGAGCATCTTGTTAGAAGTGCTCTAAAAACTAAATTTACAAGTGCATGCACTCTGATGGATACAAAATAGCAAAAAATTAACAATCTTTTTGTTTTCATATATCTAATTTAGCTCAAGTTTACTGAAGAGTTTAATGAGTTTGGAGAGTTTGAGCAGTTTTACAGTATCCCATTAAAAACTGTGGTTCAATGAATGTTTGGACCTGACAGAGAAGTTTACCAGAGGCTGGATTTGCCACTAGAGTGCACTATAATCAAAGTGTCTTTATCCTAAGAAGATGATTGTTTGCATCTAGGGGCTTTCAGTATGTAGCTGATGTTTGTAATTTGAAGACAGTCTTCCTCAGAATTACGTGGTAAAATGTAAATAACTGTTTTTGTATTAACGTATCATTTGAATCACAGACTAACTAGTTTGTCTGAATGTCTTCATTAAAATAAAAATATAATGGCATTCTGCAGATTTAGCTTTATTTATGGCCAGAATAAATTAATAGTAAAAATCTTCTAATTTTATGTTGCTACTCTGATTCCATGGTTCTGCACGTTGCATGTTGAATGCCACTGGGCAACTGAGGAAGCCATTAAAATTTGATGTGGATACGCACTTTTACTAAGATTGCTAAATAAAGCATTGACCTTGGCGGTGGACGTTCTCTCTGAATCCTGATGTGTAATTTGCTGTTGTGTGAGTGGGCTTTTTCACTCATGGTTGAGGCGTAAATTTTTGGGATATATTTCAAATAAATTTGTGGCTTGTCTTGAAGTGTTGCTGCGCTTAGATACCAGTTCAGTTCCATTTCAACCATGCTGGTGTAAGGATGTGTAACAGATAGGCAGAGAGAAGAGCAATGTCCTTTTTGCAGCCATGTTTTTTTAAAATGCATGAAATTGGAAGGCCAAAAATAGTGAGGAAAAAGAAAGAGTGTGGAAGACTTAAAAACTGCTGCAAAAACAACTAAAACAAAAAAAGTGTGCATAACATGCACTCCCCCCTTATTGCTTTCTCAATCGTCTCTATTTCCACGTCCAGTATTCTGTCTGAGGATTGTTTCCAGTCTGCTCCTGAGTGTGCTCCCTCTGTCTCTCCATCAGCCTGATTCAATATGAATGAGTCCCCCCCGTCTCTTGAACAGGGTGGGACGAGGGTAGAGGAGGGGTCTGCTTCTCGATGAAGTCATGAGTCTATATCTGGAGCACTCAGCAAGTCTGACTGCATTCACGCCCGGTTGCGAGTCCACATGTTTGCATGTAAATGTGTGTGCGTGTGAGTTTAAATTGATGAAGTCATAGGTCTGCATCTGGAGAACCATGTGTGTGTGTGAGATGCTGAGCGAGTGGGCGTGCATACGTTTCCCCCCACTTCACTATCCCATTACTTTCTCTGTAATGCTCTTGTGCTATTTCCACTCTTTGTCTCCAGCACTCTTTTTTGTCTCCCTCTCGTGCCATTGGCTGTGAAGCTTTGCATCTTCTTCTTTCCGCCTCTCTTTCTTTGTCCCGGAATTGCACTTTAGTGGGGTGGAAGCCTTCATCCCCCATTTTTTTCATTTTTAGAACAGCAAAAGAGAGAGAAAGAAACAAGAGGAGGCTAAAAGAGGCTTAAGCCTAAAAGGGAGAGTGCAGAAAAGCAAGCGTGCAGCGCAGAGAGAGGCATGCTTCCCTGTTTGCTCTGAGCAGGACCTTGCAGGGGGCTCTTCGGACTCAAGGCAAGCACGACAAGGGAAGCGGACTGTATACTGTAGGGAAGGGAGAGAAAAGGTGTAGCAGAAGGAAGGGGAGGAGGAAAAGAAGGGGGAGGGGAAGAGAAGAGGGAGAGGAAAGGGGGAAAGAAGCTCAAAGGAATAGAAAAGGGAAAAAGAAGAAAAGGAGAAGAGAAGAGATTTACCCCGGGGAACGTCAGAAAGAGAGCTGAAGCAATGTCAACGCGTTGTAGGAGCTAACAAGGCAGGGAAGTGGTTGTCGGTACCGCCGGAGTGAGGATGTCTGCCTGTGTGAGTATTCCTCTATTATCCATCAATCCATTTATTTCCTTAAAGTCATCCATTCCTGCCCCGCATCCCTCTTTCTGTCATCTCTACAGACTTCTAACTCCACTGTTCTATCGCCACACTTGGGTCTGCTTTTATTCATTCACTTCCTTTTTTTATTTATTTCTTTGCTCATTTACTTCTCAGACTCCTGCTGTTTTTATATCAAGGTGTGTGTGAGTGTGCCATTCCTCACCTCCCTCTCTCTCTCTCTCCTCACCTCACACTCTCTCTCTCTCTCTCTTACTCCTCACCTTTTTTGTTCAACTTTCATTCATTCATTCCATTTAACATTTTAAACTGAGCTTTCAATACTTCAACTCTTAACTTCAGATTAAAAATAATTTAAGCTGCGGGTTCAA
>JBAMHV010000007.1:19170754-19186575 GCA_037177535.1 Pseudomugil gertrudae
CCCCCCCCCCCCCCCCCCCCCCCCCCCCCCCCCCCCCCCCCCCCCCCCCCCCCCCCCCCCCCCCCCCCCACCACATCTTGTGTTGGCACCTGCATTGGTTTAAATGAGCACACATCGGTGAAGTTTTGTGAAATAGATTCATGGATTTTTTTTCTCTTGCTCCAGAGGAGCAACACTCAGGAACTGCATGTCTTCCTGCAAGTGACACCTGTCAGGATTCAGACAACGGTGTTAAAATTCTCATGATTCTGTAGATTTGCTGTATAAGTGCTTTTCTGCCTCTCGTGACTAATGGCTCGTGCACAAACGTATAATAACGCACTTCTACAAATACACACTGGTTGCACGTTTCATTCATATTCATTAGTGGGCAGCAGTGGGATCTTTTCCTATTCCCTCCAGCTCTCACTTATTTCCAACAACTGCTGACCTTCTGTGGACAGCTGTGGCATACAGAGGGAAAGTGAAGAGAAGATAAGAAGACAAGCGAAGAGAGGAACCCTCAAGTATCATACATTTTGAAGTGCTCAACACATTTAACTGATTTTTCTATTATTCCACTGAGTTTGTATGAGCCGATTTAGCATAGCAGCCACTCCTAAACCATATTTGCTGATGTCAAGACCCCAGTAGCCTTAATTAACATGCAACATGTCCCTCTAATGGTCCACAGGGACAGGGCCCCAACACCTAGACCCATTCAATAGATGCCAGAGTGATTGATGGCTTTCCCTTCCTACTCCTGTACCGATTTGAGCCCTATACCATCACCTCTCTTTCCTTGAAAAGTCATCGTTATTTCCCATCAGCACCTTTTATTTATTCATAATCCATCTCTTCCCACTTCTTCACGCACACATATAAATACTGCTTTTGTCAGAATATGCCTCTTAGAAATCCTCTTTTTTGTAAAGGGTCAATATGATGGTGAAGGTTGGGTCCCGGCTGTCTCATTCTCAGTTGCTCAGAGTCAAATGTCAGACATTAACTCTCACACACAGTCAGAATAACAGAATTACTCTTCTTTCTTTCTCACTCTACCTTTTCTTGCTCTCTCCTCTCTTACATTTGCATTGTTAGGCACACCTGCTGTAATCTTTGTCTTCCTGACAGATTGCTCCTCCTGCCCCTCTCATAGATTCCCTTCTTTGCACCACCAGCCAATAAATCTGTTGCTGACAAAACCTTCTCCAGCCGAGGCTCACAGACGTTCGCTGATGCTGTTTGCTGATCATGCAAGGCTGAACACAGCGAGACCCTCATGCAACCCTTCTGCAACACGTAGCTGACAAGACCACAATTTACAGAGAATTTCTTTAAATATTATTTAAGATTCCCTTTTGAACAGAAGTTTTTGATTTTCAGCCTGCCACCTGCTGGCATGTTTACATGAATAGATGCATTAGATGGTAAATTATTGTCTAACCTCCTGCTAGTTTTTATTAGAAACCCTGTCACATTTAATTCAAATCAGTTATTTCAAAGCTACACGGCCATCCCTTTCGATGATTACATTTCAAATAATCCCAGCTTTGTGATGCGGAAGGAATTTCTTTTTCTTTTGAATCTTGAAAGATTATTGGCAAGTCAAAACTGGAGATAAATTTATTTCAATGAATTATTCATTAACTGAATAATTTCAGTGTGAGAAGTTTTTTTTCTAACATTTATCAGCTGGTGGGCAGCTGCTTGAGCTGGCATCTGGCCAGAAGAAACATGGAGCTCCAGCACAGAAGAATTTGGTTTGGTGATGTTTACAGGCCCACTCTTCTATCACTCGTCTGCAGGTCAGCACTAGGGTCAATCTACCTTTTCAGAGCAGGCGCCCTGACCGGAGCGTGTGAGTTTGGCTGGCTTCTGCCCAGACAGCACAGAAAAGCAATGCAGGAACTCAATCCTTTGTGTTATAATGTTGGACAGAAATAATCTGTGCATTGCTGCGTGGCATTTTTTTAAACCAGTTACGCGCTGGCCTCCACGTTGTGCGTAGGACATGGGGCACATTTGAGTCTACATTTCCCCATTAAGTGAAAATGGTAAATTGCTTTGAATTAATTGCACCAGTTTAGCTTAATCAAGAGCTGTGATAGGCTGGCAACCTGTCCAGGGAATACCCCGCCTCTCCACCAATTATTGCTGAGACAGATTCCAGCTAGACCCTACACTGGAATAAGCAGTAAACATAATGGATAAATGGATGGATAAAATCTGTGTGCAAGTGTTGCATATGTGTTTAAGCTTCTGCTTTTTTTTTCCATAGGCATAAAAATGATGGAAAAGCCCTTTTAAATTATGTTGCAATAAGAGCTGATGCCCGAGGCACATAGAAAACTGCTTAGTGCCTTGTTATATAGGTAATTGTATAGTGACTTTGTGTGAGAGGTTCATCAAATTTAATCAGTGGTGTACTTATCAAAATATAATATCCAAATTCTCTCTGGAGAAGCTACAAAACTCACTTTTTGCCTTGAAAAAAGAGAATGTTTGAGACCTCAGTGAATGGCATTGATACTATACAATATATTCTGCAGTTGTAGTCTGTGAACAGCGCTTCGAGGGAATTAGCATTTCCACTGTAGGGACTGAGAGAGGTTACATTCCTGTACTGTACATGTGAGAGGGAACATGATTTATGGCACAAGCAGCTAATTAGGTTACATGCAAACGGTACGATCCAAATTGCTCTGTGTGTAAAGCTCAGAATAACCACGCCAACTCAACACCAAGTCCCTGCGCTCGCTCACACTCTGTCGCTCCCACACACACTTTGGTAAGCTTGAATGGGGGCGTCTCACTGAAGTGACATCTCACTGAAGCTTTGTCTGAGTGGAGAATATGGGCGCTTCTGAACAAAAACACACACACATGCTCCACAGCAGTGTGATGTATAAATGATCAAGAGCAGAGAGAACTGCAGGACATCATCTTTCCCCCTCTGCAGCACACCCTCATCTCACACATACCCTCTGCTGTGTCTTTCCATCTCTCCCACCCATCTATCCCTGCTTTTAAATATGTAATGAAATTCGACGAGTGTTGACATGCGGATGCTGTGTGTGCTTTTTCTGCATGTTGCCCCTCCCTCTCCCGGTTGCCTCTCTGCCACAGCAAATGCCTCGAATTGGGTCACAAAGCTTGCATCAACATAAACTGAAGTTTTGTTTCTGGCTTTCATTAAAACAATGTTTTCACACTCAGCTTCATAAATAAGAAGAGCATGTAGAGGATGTGTCAAATAGAGTCACAATAACTGTAAATATTATTCATTATTTGCTCAAACTACACAGATAGTAGCACCCTGTTCTGTTTGACACACTATAAACAAGGCTTTTCTTTTAATATCTGCTTGATTTTATTCTTTTTCTTGACTGCTCTGGTGATGTAACCTGTAAGTGTGTATACTGAGATTAAATGTAATGTGGCACCGGTTACTCAGTTAGGTCCTACGCTGGCCCAGAGTGCTCATATTGTTGCTCATCTCAGCATGTAAACAGGTTTATGTTGTGAGAGGTAATTATGCATAGTCATTTTACATTAGGCTTAATGGCTATGGGCCATGACTAATTCACCAGCTCACAGAGGAGTTTCCAATGTTCAGCTGTCACACTATGAATGGAAGAAGTTTTACTTTAAAGCCTTTGTTTAAAGGCTACTTCAGAGACTAGTCATTATATCCATACCATACCTAATTTATTTATATAACACTTTAAAATACAACACATTGTTGGACAAAGTGCTGCACAAGAAATAATGTGATCCACCTTTGTATTTAAGGTAAAGATTTATATTTTTGCACACGGTGTGAGCCTTTGTCATATAAAGTGGTTAAAACTCACCGTTGCAGGGCCATTAGGATCAAGCTGAAGAGAGGGTGATAGTCTAAGAAAAAATATGAATAAAGTGATTTATTTATAAGAAAAACAAGACAAGGTGCGATCTCACCTGCTACTTGCTGGAATAGAACAAAACCCCCATTCTTAATTATCTCTTGAAAGTTTGTGTTTCTGGTCATAGAACTACATCACATCCTCCTGCACGGCTGAGCCAACCTTATCACAGCACACTTGAGTCATTCACCGTTTAAAGTGGATGGCTTAGTCGGATTATACTTTGCATTTGGATTTAGCAGCAAGGGAATTATTCTCCATACTTGTGATTTTACCCCTCATCATATTATTATTTGGCTGAGCTGATGGCTGTTGTGCACGAGGAACTACAAATGAGTTGAGACACGGTATAATTTTCCTATTTGCCTCTATAGGCAATAAAATAGGCTTTGTGTTACTCTAGGGCATGATATGAAAAATCTTGCTGCTCATCATTTCTGGTAATGTATAAAACACTGTTTTATGATTTGACCATACAGTCTCAGTTGATTTAGTCCTAATGTTCTCTTAATTTCTGTCTGATATTTTTGCATGTTTGTTAAACTCCAAATGCAGGTTTATATACTGTATTTGAGTTAAATAATCCAAATTCTACTGCAATGGAAAAGTATTTTCAGACTTAATAGAGCCAAAGCAGACAGACCTTACAATAGGCAGAAATATTGGTTAAAATAGAAACGTGTCAAATAAAAAATATTTTTAGTGAAATTCACTTTGCTTTTGTTTTCAGATTTTATGTTATTAATATTAATCTCAGTTTTGGATATCAAGCTTTAAAAATGTAGGTGTAAATACCAGATTATGTGCCATCACACAACATCCAGACTGCAGTAAACTGGACCTGATGTCTGCCTGTAATTCTCTGTAGTTTAGGTAGATCGTGTGTTTTTAACCTTTGACTTTCATAACCTTTTTAATCACTGCATCCTATATACTTACCTTTACTAAAGTAGAGCCTGCTGTTTTCTGCAAACACAATTATCAACACTTTTAATAATCTGCTCTTTTGCAGCAGTAACACATACATAAAAACACATAAACATGAATTCTTGTATTCATATCCTGCATGTATACATGCAGGATATGAATACAAGAATTTCAAATTGCTTGTACGTATTTGTTCATTTGACAGCATGGTTTTTGCTGTGTTCCTCTCCATTAATATCAATGACCTGTTTTTTGTATTTGGGATTACTTTTATACTTTGCCTCACAGGTTAACTTAGCGCAGATAATACTATTCAAGTTGAGAGTTTTCTTTGTTCAGGATGATTTTTTTTATTGCATCAGGTTTTGTTTGCTATTTTAAAAGAACACAAGCATACAGAGTCCTCCAACTGTGAGTGGTTTCATATAAATATACCTGACAGTTGATATGCTATTCCCTTTACAGTGCGATGATAAAAGGGCTCTCCTCCAACTCATGATCCAGCTGTTGTTTCTGTGTGGCACTCTTGTCACAATTCAGTGTAGAAACTGGCTCAGATCCATATCACCTCTGGACTTCAGCCAAAACAATCACAACACTGCCTGTGATAACCACTTTGATTGCAGTCAATAACACACACATACATAATGTACACACACTTGGTCACACCTGGGCAACCTCCTAGCCTACTTTTCATTGATTGGAGGGTTTTGTTTCAGACATTTTGCTTTAACATTTGGCTGCACAGTTAGGACACGTAAGTCTATTGGCATATCGGCCAGAACTACCCGGACACGGTAAAACAGTTTGATTATTGAAGTGTGTGTGACACCACAGCGTTCTGTGTGTGGCAGATGGTTTGAGGGAGACATGAGTCCCTGATGAATGATTCTGGAAGTTTTAAGGGAAACAAAGGAGCAACAGAGCAGGTCTGATACTTTTTTATAACTGTGTTATTTTCACCACTACAACAGTGGGTTTACTTTGGTTTCATTTCACCAAATTTATGACATTTTGCTTTATGACAAAAATAAAATAAAAGAAGGGGAGTGTGTTTACTTGGGGGAAATTTAGATGACAAATTCTGCTTTAAAAAACTAAAGTTGAAAAAAAAGCTTCCTTTCAGGCTTGCATTCACCTTTGATATGCTTGCAGTATTTTTACACACATCATGATGAGCTTGGTGTGGCTGAAGTTTTTAGACTCGCAATCAATATTCATATTACATATTGATCGATAGAACCATTATAAAGGTGGCAGAGACATCAGTTTCTGAACTACTCTGTTGGTGGTCTGCAGGGATTTACTTGATAGATTTTATGTCCGCTTATCTTTGAGTTTTTATCATTAAATGAATGCTAAATTTGTACACATTCATGAAATCCAACAAGTATGATGCGGCTGAGGTAAAATAAACAAACTAAGCCATCTGAGGATGGGATTCTCTAGATGTTTAACGCTACTTCTACAACCAGTGCTGTCAGTGCGGCAATGGAGGATGAGTGATACCAATGTCGCAAAGGCTGACGCCTCTGTGCGACTTTAACAAACCCAGTTCAGCAGTGCATCTGCATCAGTGACCTCATTTAATCAGAGTCGTGCTTGTCCTCTCCAAGCAAAGCCTGCTTCGGGATCAAAGCGAGATGGTAGTAGTGAGTCGAATCAACCTTTATTGAGCTCTGGAAATATGTGAAGCACAGTGGGGGAAAAAAAAGAGCACACGAGTTTTGGGAGTGTTGCTTTTACTCATCTCTCTGCTTTGGCGCTTTCAAACCTTTCATCTCATGCCTCTTTTTACCTTTTTTTTAAAACTTTCCTACTCCTCCTCCACCATCCTGCCTCAGAGGGTCTCACATTTTTGTTTTCATTCCTCTCAGCTACACTCCCATCTTTTCATTTTGCCTTTCTGGCCTCCTGCCTTTATCTCCCTCTTGTCTTGAAAGTGTATCTTTTTATCATCTTCACTGCCTTTCACGCCAAATGCTCCTCTGACATGTCTGAGGTCGGTGTCATTCATCCTGAGGTGTTGGTTGAGCTGTCTCTCAGCAGCCTACACAATGCCAAATTAAGCCAACATCTTTCTTTTATTTTTCCTCTCATTCAGTCTCTACACTCAGCTACTGTCAAGGAAAACAGACAGATTGATGACAATCTAATCTCATGTGTTTGGCTGCTGTGATGCTGGTTTTTGATGTTCTTATCAGGCAAATGGTTTTTCAAAACTGGGCTATTTCTATTTTCACAAACATTTTAAACAATGTTTAAACCTTTTATATAAAATCCAGCTGAAATTCGTAACAATTTGAAGCAAAACAGTTTTTCTTATTGCAGATAATACATGCAATATGCACTCTCAAAATTATATACCTGGTTGATGTACAAAGTTTGGTTCTGACAGATTAAAGTGTTTCTGAGATAAGACCTCGCTTCTCACCTGCAGCTTTGTAGCTGATCTCCACCGACTGTGACAAACACTTGAACTTATTATGACCCCGATATGTGACATATCTGCGCTTCCTACCTTTCAAGTTTGTAACTTCACATATGTTGCATCAAGTGCACATTGCCAATTATTGTAGGTTGAACTTGTTGAAGGGTTTTATTTCATGTTTTTAGTTTCAGCTGAAGTGGAGATAAAGTGTTAATGTAAAGCTTTGAATTGCATGTATAAATAAACTTTGGTTGCAGTGGGAAAGGACGGGGCCAGAGAGATGGCCTGATGGAGACGGGTCAGCCCGACTATCTCGTTAAAACTTACTGCTTCCGACGTTCCACCTCAAAACTAGCAAACATTTAAACATGACAGATGCAATCTGTGATCAGAGGAATTTCATTATTTCCTGAATATGTAAACTGAGTGAAAACAAGACCCACAAAAACACAAAGATATTTACTGTATCCATTATATAAGTTTATTTCTAAATAAAAGCAGAGAAAGAATGTATATATCAGTTATTTAGGACTGAAGATGACGGGTAAAGTGTTATGCAAGAAAACATCTCACATCTGTAGGATGTTCAGATGATGTGTTCATCATATATTTTCTTATATCTAAAGAAAAATATCATCGTAATTATTATAATGGAATATATATAATATATGTATATTATGTATATATATATACTTATAACAGTTCCATCAGATTTAATTTTTATTATAATAACCAATTAAATAAAATGTCTACCGATATATCAGCATTAAGGTGTGATATCGGTAAATATCGATATTGGTTTTTACTTTTATTTAATGACAAATTTTACACATGTACATGTTCTATATCAAACTCTTCAGCTACATCTCTTCTAACTCAGAAAAATAAGAAATAGTTTTCCACACATAGTTTTCCAGATATATTTGTTTGTTTGGCACAGCTCCAGTAAACCCTGCAGCTGTGACATCATCAAACCATGTCATAACCTGCAGAATAAACAGCTTAGTTGATTTGTTTACATGTTTTGGAATTATTTCAAAGTATCTACAGACATTAAAATGATTGCAAAGCAGAGGATCTATCTTATTTACCAGAAATGATCTTTTTTTTCTTGTTTTGGGGGGATTGTTAAAATATATTTGTACTGATAATTAAGAGTTGGATAAATATTAACTATCTCCACCATCCCCAGTTTAACAGAATATATATTATTGGATAACATTGAAAGTTTTGTCACTCAAATTTATAGAGTAAACAAAGACATCCAGCTGTAATAAATTATGGATCCATTGACCATTTCTTAGTATCAATGCTTGTCTGGTCTTTTCCAGCCTTGCTGCAGAGGGTGTAACCTGGTTCTACTAAGCAGTCTCATCACGCTTCTCACAGGATGACTCTCCAAACATTATTTAAATAATTTTTTTATTAACTGCTTCTCTGTTTACTTGAAAACTAGCTAACAATACGCCAAAAAGTTGCATGTATGTGAATCTCCATCAGCATGTCTACATGTATGCATTAAACTACCACCATACATCACTTTCAATAGACATTGTGTCATTACACATTTCATTTTACTTGCCACCCTGTAGATCCACTCCTGTTTCATAATGGGAATAGTATGAAATGGCACATCTAGTGGACTCTAAAAGGACGGTTATTATAGTGTTTGGAGGAAAAATCACCTTTTACTTTCTTTAAATCATTGAGCCCTGATATCAAATCTACATACTGATAAAAAATCAGCCGAACATAAACAGTGTGTGTTGTTCTCTCTCTGTCAACATTTAAGCAACTATTGTTTAACATATATGTTTATGGAAACCTCTGAATTAGCTTTACTTTAATTAAAATGTTTACATGTGTATTTGAGTGCTTTTAATAATATCTTTATTTAGAATATAAATGTTAAAGTTTCCCTTTGTAACAGTATCCCTGCAACTTTTGTTCAGTCTTAGATCTCTACAGCCAATCAAAATATATTGTGATAAGCACTACTGCTAACTTGTTATTGGGTTGTACATATGTCAATATAATAATATAATAATGATAAGAATCATTAAAAACATCAGTATTCACGGATATTGCCCCAAAGGTGATGCAAACATGCAATTTTTCAAGACAACAGACATTAAAATAGTTTTAAAAAGTCTGAACTATATTTAACTATTGTCTGATTTTATCCCTTAATAAATTTTTGAAATAGCAAACAAATGTGCTATGAGTGAACAAATATAATCCTACCACAGCTTTAAACTCTGTTTAACTTTAAAAAAAAATCTAAAAGTACATAATTGTTCCTGACTTTAAAAGTTGTATGCATAAAGACACATCCAGGTCCTACCACTGGTTTTGCTTCAGGTGTCAAAAAGAAGATTTCAGCCTTTAGAGTTCTTAGTTTTCTCCTGATCAATGTCTACGTCAGCTTTCATAATTGACAGCCAGGTAATTGCTATTCATTAAAACCATTCCTATGAGTTACTGGTGGTATGACAGCACCACAAACTGTGTTTTAGGTATGTAACTTTACATTCTGCATTTAGGTTCCAATAAATATTGCACTTTGTGAAGCAAAGTGTTTTTTTCTGGCAGAGTAACATCACAGGACTAATTTTAGCATATATCAGCTATCTGAACTTCAGATTTTTGCACAGTCGGAGCTGCTTAAATGTCAGTTCTGTCCCCTCCTGCTCTTTCACGTCACCTGTTGCCCATTGTTTTGTGTGTGTGACTGGCATTACTGACATTTTCAATGAGTGATCAAAGACCTGAGGCCACAAAAAATGGCTTTGTAAGTTCAAAACAAACCTGACTGGGTTAAGTGTGCAAACCTCCCAGTTCAGTGTTAATAAATGTCAAAACATGGACAAAAAGATATATGTCCAGATGTGGTTGAATTTTACTGTATATGTCAAAGAAGTTTGGCACAATTTGTGACAGCCCTGCAGGTTGTTTGAAACAGGAAGTGTGCTCTGGATTTGATGTGATTCTTTCATCAGTAACAAGGACTTTGTAACGCGAAGACTTTGACTCAAACAGAACGTGGTGTCGTTTTGATATGTAAAGCTGCTTTTCAGACTTTTAGGATTTTGACACTGAAATCCACTTTTACTAAAGTGACACACAGAGACCAAGACAGGGTGCCTGAGTTTGAAAAAAAGCAAAGTGACAAGTGTACAAAACTCCTGAAGGAAATTCAAACATGGAAAGAAAAAGGCACATTTATTATGGCATGCACGAGCACATGTTGAGATCTTTTTACTTCCAATGTTGGTCTTGTCCTCATTTGTCTCTTGGCTTGTGCGTTTGCCTTCTACTTCATGCATGAACAGGACTACCAGCTGTTTGGAGAGCTGTTAGAGCAGCAGTTCTGATGCACTGAAGATTGTTGTTATATCTACCAGCTGCTCCTGTTCTAGAGGCACACACTTACCAAATGGATCATAAGTCAAAGGCAATCAGTGTTTTGAAATTTGCTCTCTTTTCTCTCGCAGCCTTTGACTTGTTTGCACTTTTCTTCTAATAAAGCATCAGAGACTACACGATGTGCAGTTGTGATGAGTTGCAGTGCTGATATGAGTCATTGTATGTTGTGTCTTCATACTTTTTGGAGTTTCTCCTGCGGTGCAAGAAAACAGCAAGTGCATAAAGAGATAAAGGGAGATGTGAAATTTTTTTTAAAAAATTGAAGAGCAAAAACAAAAGACACTGGTAAAGTCACAGTTACAAGGTGGGTCTCTTGTGTGTGCCGTAAATATGTTGACACACTGCTTAGCATATGTGTCCTGTGTAATAATGTAGCAGAATACTAATCCACTAAAATGAAAAGTACACAAAGATGAGCTTCAGTGCACACATACACTCACACACACGTCTCACAAGAAGATATTTCTGTCCCAGTATGTTTTGTGTATTAATGCTGCTGCTGTTTTTCTTCCCTTCCTCATCCTCCCCATCCATTCCTCATTTTTACCACCGTACATCTCACTTTTTCCCCACCCCTTCCCACTGCTTCCCGGGACACAGAGAAAGGTAACTGCTTTCTGTTGTGCTTTAAATGTGATCCACCTCCTACATTGTTTTCCATAATAGTTATATCAGGGAAACCACATCTGTCTCTTCAGGCATCAAATCAGTGGCTTTGCTTCGCCCAGAGTTACTGCTGCGCTTTACGGAAGTGCAGCAGCACCTAGTGTAGGTCCAAATCACTGGCGTTAAATCATCAGCAAGCCAGACTGGCCACAGGCTATTTTCTATTAGGAGTTGCTTGCTTTTTTATAGCTTGGTGATCCCTCAGAGAGGGTACCAAAGTCATAAAAGAATCATTTGTGGTACGCAGGGCAAGGCCACTGCTTTGGTGATGCACTGATCAAATGTCCCTGAACAAAATACGTTGGGCACTGCACACACACTGTCACACGTTCTAGCTCACTTTCCTTCCATGCCACAAACCGAGAGCATTATCGACCCGGAGTGTATGAGTACACAATTAAGAAGGAAAGACCAGCTGGATAATAATGGATTCATACACACAAAGAGGCTGCTGTGATAAATGCCAGCTGCGTTTGTCACATTTCTGCTTCTGTCTGTGGTTGTTCTGGAGTTTGGGATGTTTTTTTTTCCCTATGTGATTCATTTAGCTTTTCTTCATGTCCACGCTCCCCCCTGTCTTTCTCCCTGCATTGTTTGATTATGCATTGTCATTTCTATTCTAGCAGGAAACATGTCCACCTACTTTTTGTTCTTCGGCATGTCTCACCTGTTAATGAGGAGGAAATGTGTGCATCTTTCATCCTGTCTGTATGGTAGTGTGTGTGTGGTTGTGCATGTGTCTTACCTCCCAAATGTATCTTTTTCATCTGCCTCCCACACAGGTTCTTAGCGGAGCTCCCTCCCTCAACCTCACCCGCACTTTTATTTTTCTGTGCCATGTGGCACTGCTGAGATGCTCGCGGCATGAAGTTTCCCTAAAAGATGCACATCTGCCCTCATGTGTGTCGCTGTAGTCAAAGCTTTGAATCATGAATAATTAGACAGAAAATTGGATTTAACAGCACATATGTGATGGATTAAAGTTATAATAAGCTATTTTTAATCACAAATGACACTGTAAATGAGTAAAACACTGCACAAATGGTCAACAATAGAGGTTAATACATCATAATGCAAAGTGAAAATGATCACTTTAATTTCATGTGGCTTTTGTTTTGTTAATTGGATGTGACTTTTGAAGACGTGACAATGCAAGCAGATGTAAGGAGAAAGACTAGAAGGACACACATCCAAGGACAGTTCTTATGTTTGCGATAAATTATGTTGGAAGAGTGTCAAACCTGATATTATGCCACAGTGTGGTCAGTAAATGGAAATAGGTTTGACACGTCTGGCAGCCCTCCCAGGTGTGAAGAGTAATGCTTGATACAAGTGTTTGTAAAAAGAACTAAATACAGAATAATGCAGGACAAACACAGGTCATTCATCCAGACGGGTGCAGATTTTTTTATGTTCACTTTACACTAAATTTGAGATTGAATAAGGCAAATATTATATTTTGTTGAGACTAAGTCCCTCAGATTCATACTTATCAGTTGTTTGATGCAACACTTTCTATGGTTAAATTACCACGAGGGTAGTGCCTCTGGTAAACATCTGAGCTGAAGGTTTTCCCCTTAGGGAATTATTTGTCTGGACACTGTCATTTGTTGTAAAGTTTATGCAAACTTACCACAAAAGTAAGAACATTTTAATTTGGCTGATAATTTATCCCCTTTAATTTACTGTTTAGTGTTGAATTGTATATTTTGGAAAGCCTGACGGGACCCATTTGAAATGAGTTATACTTTTTAACCTTATACCTTGGAAAGAGCAACATCAATTTAAAAACATACTAAAGACTCACGAAACAAACGTTCTGTTGATATTCTTTCTTCAATCCACCAAGCACATTTTAAAGCACAACCTACGAGTTGCTCATTCCACACAAGCATAATCCCTACAACCTTATACCTCATTGTAAAGGTGACCAATCAGGCTTTCTAACACCTTTGAATAACTTCAATTTCCCCAAGTTTAAACTAATTCATTTACAAAAGAAATGATAGTATTAGGTAGATTTAGAGAACTATTTTACTACTATTATAATATTGCATTGGGGGAAGTATTGTAGATCAGAATTTGAGGTTATAATAAAGCTTTTTGTAAAAATAAATTATTGATTGCTTTATGTCTAAATCCTTTTTCAACTAGAAAAGAAATTGTTATCTCCCTTTTGTTATCTACTATCAGAGGTAGTTGCATAATCATATTTAAAACTATCTTTAGCTTGTTTGTGATGTTAGCAGTAGAAATAATATAAATGATGATGATGTGTTATTTTAGACTTGTAATAATATGCTTCAGAAAGCTGGGGGTAAGCAGTGGTTTGTCATTCAAGGATATTTAAGCAGCATGTCAGCATGGATCCACTTCAGTAGAGCAGCTCTTGGTGAGAAGAAATTGAATAAAATAAACTCATTACTGGCAAGGACAAATAGAGAGTTATAAGAATGATTCGGGAAACCACACATGTAAAAACAAAGTCGTATCTACACACTGTCTGCACAACAAAGCGTCCTTTGGGGGATGTCTGAACCCTTAAGGAAGTGTTGATCACAAAATCCAGCAGCATTAATGGTGGCCCTCAATGAGTAATGCCAGGAAGCTTTGAGAGGGACGCGGTTACCTTTTTGCTAATAGGAGTTTATAAGTGGACTAAACCTAATAGTTTAAAAAAACGATATAATGTGAAATTAATTTATTGATCATTATTATTAATTCTAAATAATAGTAGATTATTCACACTAACAAAATATTTAAGGCACATATTCTGCTAATTGTTTTTCTTCTTACAAAGTAATAAATGTTAAAGGCAGCTGAAACAAAGTAGATCAGATTAGAAGATATTTACAGGCTGAAGGATCATTAAATTAGTGAAAGACTCGTATTTACAGCCCTTTAACTATTTGTTTCTTTGTTTTGAAGATACTTAAGGTTGAACGTTTAGCTTGTGTCTTATTTATGTTATATTTTCACATGCTCTGCTTCAGGGATTTTGCCTATGTGGCCAGAGACAAAAACACACGAGTGTTGAAGTGCCACGTGTTCCGATGTGATACCCCTGCTGCGGCCATCGCTACGAGTCTCCACGAAATCTGTTCCAAGGTGGGTGTCATTACCGTTAATGAGCTTATCCTTTGCTTTAAAATAAACGTTATGATGCTTAAATCAGTGCAGCATTTCCTGCAGTCAGCCAGAGCTGATTTTCATTATTGCTGTAAATTAGATGTGCATATTAAAACACTGATAACCAGGACACAAGACAGCCATTGCAATATTTATCCAAAATAATTGCTACACTGCTTTAATAGAGTAAGCAGATTAATCTGTCAAAGAATATTAAAAAGCTGCAACTTTGTGGGATCTGTTTTTATTAAAAAACCTGTTAAAAATGACGTGATTTTTAATGTTCAGACACAAAAACCTTTGAATTGAAGAAGGGTATACATTCATTTCCACATGACTGTACATCCATCCCTCCCAAGCTGCCACTATGGTTTACACATATAGCTTTCACTGAAGTGTGCAAGGAATGAACAAAAAATCTGCCCATATAGCAGTCCCAATATATCAAAAGAAAGCACCCTTACTCTCCCTCACTATCTGTATGTGCTCTCATATAACCTTCCTGGTTCCTGCACTGCAGAATCACACACACTACATTATAAGTAGATTCAGCAGTGTGACTGCTTTTGACCTCTCTGATCCATCTTCCATACAAAAGCCTTTTTCACACACAAGATACAAAACATTAATGGCTCCATCATTCCGTTTGAGCAAAGGCATGCAGTCATTCACAAACTGGTCACTTTCCTGTTAATGTCCTTCTCCCTCCATCCAGAAAGATCTGTTCAATCTGTGCAAGAACTGATGATATATGAAGTGTGGTAAAATGAAAAAGTCTTTGCAGAGTCACAGGTTTTCAACAATATGTCATACAACTGTAATGATCCATATTAGAATGCCGAGCATGCAGTAAGACGTAGCCGAGGTAGATGGAAGCAGCTGAAAATATCACTTTCATATAAACAGAACAGTAATCCCCAGCGACAACATCAAGTCCTATTTTCAGCAGATCACATGATGGTCATTCCAGATCACTCCTGCTCTACCACCAGGTTAATATTTAGCATTTTGAGTGAAACATCTCTAAGTATTGGATAGATTCCACTTTGTCATCCATAAGAAAGCAGCTCTGATCTAAACAAACACTCAGCATGTATGAAAAAAGGTCTCAACCATACCAAAGATGGAACTCTAATCTGAAAGTATATTTCTTCTCCAGATACTGTACAAGACTTGCTTTATTTAATGGATTTATTTCATTGTTACCCTTGTTCAGAATCCTCTTAGCTACTAGTTACAATGAGCTGCTTTTGGTAGAGCTGCCTCAGATACTATTATAGGCCTCTTTCGACAGAGCTCTACTCTCTACAACTCTACTGGATCGGGAGTACTCTACTTTGTCTGATTGCTTTTCC
>JBAMHV010000007.1:19188767-19204579 GCA_037177535.1 Pseudomugil gertrudae
TGGCTATGGATAAGGCCTTAATCTGGGTAGTACCGCATCAGGCGCGTAGAGTAGAGCTCTGTCGAAAAGGCCCATAAGTGCTCTTTGATAAGCTCAACTAAACCAATGTCCAAATTAAATCAAACTTGAGCTCTTTTGCCCTGGATTCTTTCCAAATCCACCCTGTACCTCCAGTATCGGGTACTTTCACGTACCCAATACTTTCACGGTCAAAGCATTGCAAAATGTCTCGCTCCACACGTTCCACCGGGTGACTTAAAATGCTTTCTTTAAGTTTTTGAACAAAATCAAAGTTGGCATTTGCTTATAGGACTTACAAAAGTGTGCAAAATCCAAAGCTGAGGTACAACACTCATTGATTACTGAATGGGACCCACTGTTTGCATAACAATGCTGTAATAATCCAGTAAAGCCTACTGTTTTCTAACAGGGAAGGTGTACTGTAATTAACTACACATGAAGACTAGTGGTAGAAAACCAATATTAGAGAACACTTATACCATACAATTCACTTTTTAAAGAAACTTTACTTTCATCACACACACACACACTTACACAGGGCAAAGAGAAACTATCTGTCCCTCGGTCTGCAGTGACCTTGTAAAGGACGAATACCTGGAACTAAAGATCTCCCTGAGAGGTATGACGACCCATTTAGAGGGGAAAAAAAGCTGCTTTTTTAGCTTTATCTCTAACCCCAAATAAAAGGAGAATCTGTATCAGTGTGTGTGTGCCCTTGCACCCCCATACTGCCTATTTTAAAACTCAGTGGTAGTCCTCCCTTTACTGCAGGGGAGAAACTTGGTGACCTGAGTCTTGCAGCTGTGCAGCACATTAAAGAGGCCTCCTCTTTGTGTGTGTGTCAGAAAGTGTGTGGATGCATACGTCGCTTTGCGTGTTCCCCTGTGAGCACAGTAGCAGACTCACCATAGACTATGATTAATGACACCTACAATTAATCAAGTGTCATTGGCTCAGAGCAGAAGCCATGCAGAAAATTCAACTCACCGCAGCACATGAGCAGAGGAAATGTGAGATTTCCAGGGTTTTGTTTGTGTGTTTGTTGTTTCATTTCATAAGAACAAAACAAGTAGTAATAGATGTTTCTTAATAACATTGAGGAGACTATCCTCTAAAAGATTAGCCCATGGGTCACTTGTTTTTAAAGGTCATAGCAACACATAATTACATTAGAATAGGAAACAGCAACAGCATGTGAAGCATAAAATTGATGGTGATGACAGTGGCATAGTGCAGATAATGCACTGGTTGGGAAATTCAGAGAAAATATTCAGGATCTCAATCTTTAAAATAGTTCAAATCCTGTAAATACACATTTAAAAGCCTTTTCTAAACTTATATAGCTTTTATTTCTATTACCGTACAACTTTTTTGCATCCCAGCTAAGAGAATGTAAATAATTTAATCAGTTTCAGGGTAAAGACAATGCAACATACTGGGACACACCACGGGCCACGGTTGATGTTACCTCATTCAGTTTGAATATCAGCTGACACTGTTGTTTCTGTGAATCCCAAGTGGTAGATTAAAAATCTAACCTCAAACAAGTGATGTCATAGCTTAAACCCAAGCAGTACTCAGCTTTTACAATAATCAGGTTAGTTAGCTGGTTTCTGCTTGATCTATGTGGCTATCTCGTTATAGATTAAACATAAACCAGAAAATAAATCAGTCTGAATGTCAGACTTGCACCTCCCTGCTTCAATAAATCAATAAAATAATTAGCATCATCACTTTTTCTAAGAACTGAATAGGTTGGGATTTAATACCACTTTCTGCTATTTTAAATAGTCTGTGGCTGAAATGAGTTGCAGATCCACTTTTAGCTCTTGGAAAAAAGAATTTGCTATGAACGACAGAGCTCAGTTTGGAAAAACTAGAACTACTATGTTCTTGTTTGTTTTCAGTTTAATATCTCCAGCAGATACGTGTTACTTTATGTGAATCAAACAACGGTGCAGCTCATTTGTTACTATCTTACATAAATAAAAATATTGATTCAGTTATGACAAAATTATCTGTATTATTTGTGAGCTTCAGCTGTTAATATCTGAAATAATCACATTGTCTGTGAGTGTATAAACCGTACTGAACTTGTCTAAAATGAAATCTTACTTTCTCATTTCCCCATACACATTGTGGTTGCTTTCCTTTTCCTCACCTACATCTTGTCTGAAATTTGATCCCTCATGTTTCTGTCTTTTATCCATTTGTTTCCCTCTCCCTGCATTTTCTGTGCATCCTTTTTTTTTCTTTTCTTTCCTCTACTTCCTCAGATTATGGCTGAAAGAAAAAGTGCCAAGGCTGCAGCTAGCAGCTCCTCCCAGAATGGCTCTGACGTGCCCCTACAAGGTACACTCACACACACATGTACCACTTATAGTTGCATTTCCATCACTTCAGAGGACAAGACAATGACAATCACCTCCTGAAGCTAAGCGTTACCAGCACTTGGCTATTCCTAACCACCTACTTTTACCCGACCCTATAGCCCTGAACTTAAAAATGTCCTAACTTCCATTACATAAACTTCCTTTTTTGTCCCTAACAGGGAGAAAATGTCATTGTGACAGTTTAATCTCATTTATTTCTGTAATAATACAACACGATGTGCATACACTCTTTCTCTTGTTCCGAGTCTTGTTCCTCTGCAGTTCCTGGTTTTGTCAGCAGTGTTATCTCCCCTATTGTGGTCTCTTGTTTCCGATTACAGAATTCCTCTGCATCTAAAACCGCTTACATGTGTTTAAAAGATTACTCTGTTGCCACAGGAGCACCTATGAACAATTGTTAATAGAAAAAATATCACTGCTTAGTTCAATTATATACAGATAATGCTGGCTCCAGAACAACTGCTTGCTCAATAATGTCATAGTTTCCTCCACAGTGGCAGCTCTTTTCACTGTTATCCCTTTTTGCTAATTCCCAATGCTGTTTTCTGTCCGTCTCAAGTAATTATTGGAAAACAGAGAAAGGGGGCCAGCACTATTCATCCTTCGCTATTACTTTGGCATCTACACATACTTATACTGCTGAGTAAAAGGGAAAACAACACAGGGCATCTGAATATAAAAGACCCGTATCAGCTTCTTACTTACAGAGACAGTTGGCCTCATTAAAACCCAATTAGTGTTTCTTTGAGGCAGTCCGTGGTGCTCCATAGCCCCATGCCATCCCTAGGATCAAAGAACTCAGCTGCTGTAAGATCACTTGCATCTTTTAGGGCTCTAACGTGCCCTAACTTAGGGAAGCATCGTTTACGAAAGAAAGCTGTTGATATGCAGTGGAGGAGAATGCCTAGTCGTAGATAGACCAGTCCAATCCTTTAGCTAGAGGTTGGCTAGAGCTGGTATTACAGAGAATGGAAAGTTGTTCATTTTACTGACTGAATTACAGTAGGTTTGGACCCTGTGTTGGGACACAATTGAAGAGATTAGCCTGAAAGGATTTGAGAAGAGCACCAGCAACAGAATAATGGCTCTGCTTCAAAATGGCATCAGTGTATAAAAACCTTATATAATCTATTGTCCATGTTACTATACCAGGACACTAGCAATGAACATACATGTGAGAGATTAAGGGTGTACACTTTAAAAAAAAGTGCAGGCAAAAGCTATCATCTACATCTAATCATATTTCAGACTAATTCAATCCTGAGTACTCAGCTATTAGAGCAATCAGGTTAGTTAACTGGTTTATGCTTTAATCACGTGACCCAAATCTATCATATCACAGCTGGTGATGTTACAGGTGCAACTGAGGACACTTCTGAAATGTGAAATATTCAAAGGATAAGACACAGCAACATGTTTGCAGCTGTTTAGAGTGGGGTTTTCTGTGCTTTTCAGCACTCATAATGCACTTAAAGAATTACAACATTAAGCTAAAATGAACTGCTTTTATTGTTTTGCATTGTGCCTTGTCAGTAATTACCCTGAGCTTGTAAAACTAATTGTCTGTTGTGTCAATGGCAAGTTCCTGAGTGCGTTCACGCCTGTGATACCCGAGATGCAGGTGATGCTTTGATCATTCACTGTTTAGTGCAGTTTTCTCTGCCTACAGGCCGTTCAATAAACTGACACGGGAGGGTCTCACACAGAAATCGCCAAGCTCTCTGATATCTACCATGCTACTGTGTTTTTCATCCTTAAACCATGTCTAGAGTAGCACAGAATATTCACAAGTGTTTGTTTATTTCTCTGCTTAAAGGTAATGATTGTGTGTGGACTCTGCTTTTGAGAGCCTAAGTTAGATGCTGTCCGGTGATAAAAAAAAATCCCTTAGGTGATCTGAGTGTGAGCCTAATATGTGTTTGTGTGTTTCCTCTGCAGAGTTTCCCATGCCAAAGACTGAACTGGTGCAAAAGTTTCATGTGTTGTATCTGGGAATGACAACTGTATCTCGCCCTATAGGTAAAGCTGAAGCTGTGCTGATATCCACACATAAAAGCATTTCTGTAATCTGTCGTTGAATCTGTAATCCTTCTAACATATCAGTCCCCTTTCTTCTCTCACCAGGTATGGACATTATAAATGGAGCCATAGAAAACCTCCTGACATCCACAGGCAAAGAAGACTGGACTCCTGTCATACTGAGTATTGCTGACACCACAGTAGCAGTCATCAAAGAAAAGGTAAGAGGATTTTAGTTGTCATAGAGACAAAAATTACTAAATGATGGGAAACGGTTGTCATTCAGAAAAAAGTCTATAAAAACACTAACTCTCCTATTTGATCATCATCTAGGAAGAGGAAGAAGAGGCGCTGGTGGAGTGTCGCGTTCGTTTTTTGTCCTTCATGGGAGTGGGACGGGATGTGCATACATTTGCCTTTATTATGGACACTGGGAACCAGCATTTCCAGTGTCACGTGTTCTGGTGCGACCCCAATGCAGGCTGCGTCTCTGAGGCTGTGCAGGCAGCTTGTGTGGTAAGCTCTGAAATAGAAGTATAAAAGAAACAAACATCGGCTTCATGAGGATTATTTACAGAATATTGATGCGTTGACTGTGTTTAGCTTTCTTCATCACTTTCTTTGTTTGGTATTTGCACCTTTATGGGCTAGAGCACATTAGAAACAACAAAGATTCGGATTGATCATCTTAAGCATGCAGCCATTTTGACAGTCTGAGACCTACTCACGTAGCTCTATCTTCTTCCTCAGCTCCGGTACCAGAAGTGTCTGGTAGCAAGGCCACCCTCCCAGCGTGCTGGCTCTTCATCTTCTCCCTCTGCAGACTCTGTGACCAGGCGGGTGACCACCAGCGTGAAACGCAGTGTCCAGTCTCTCATAGACACTTTGAAACCCAAGAAACAGTCATCAGAACTGTCCCAGCAATGACCTTCACCACTGCACCCTGCCTGGAGGCCACTCACACAACAGCCACAACACGTAATGAGTACCAGCCATGGTAGCTAATGATGTACATACAGCATATCAAACACCACTGCAAACAAAGCAAAAGAAGAGCAGTCCTTAGGTATGCTTGATGATATTTAAAAAAGAAAAATAACCTCACCTGTTTAGTGTGAAGAAATGGAAAATGCCATTTAGTCAAAGTGAAACAACCTCCTGTTTGTGGATTTCTATGCTAGATGGATTTCTCGATCCCACACTCTACAGTCAAGATTATCCATCTCTGTCTCCTTCTGGATTCCTGGTATGGATCGATACAGCAGCCTTTCAGAACAAAAAAGATTTTGTCTTGCTGTCTTGAGGATTTAACATAAAAATAAAAAAAAATCATCAAAGATCAAACCAACAAAACATGTCATCAGCCTGCAGCTGCCCACCAGAAAACATGACAAGAAAATTATTTTCATGAGGAATGAAATGACTGTAGTAATGAAGTGGATGTAAATGATGTAGAAAGAGAGGAAATAGGACATGAAACTTGTTGATAAAGTTATGGGGTAGAGGAGGGATGTTAGTGACAGATAAGAGTTTGATTTTTGCATGTCTTCTTGATGAGGCTATGTTTAATGTTGATGATCTAATGGTCTAGATTAGAAGAGTGGCGAATACACAAAAACTAGACGCCATCAACATAACATCTTCATTTGTCCACTACTGAATTTTCACTGGCACAAAAAGATCTCAGTTCATAATTTACAAAAACACAATTAAAGAATGTCGGTTAGTATTCATTTGAACTTATTTAGTGAATGGATTAATCAGCATAAGAAGGTTTAATGTTTTTTATGTATTTTGAGGCTTAAGATTGTAATTTTCTTTTTAATGTAAAAAAAAACTGACTTAAAAAAGCTCAAGAATGTTCACTGCTTAGCAAATTCCTCAGGAATTTTTATTCATGCGGATGCAAGAAATTTCAAATCCAGGCTTTGACACTGACAGATGTGAAACACTAGTGGGCATATGCACAACTGCACACAGAAGTGTTCCCTGTACGTACTGTAGATGGTATGGAAAAGCGTGTGTCTTAATCTAAGGGATTAATTGTATTTTTCCTCATCCTCAAAAATCTAATCAGTGTATCTGAGCTCATTCTTAAAATACTCACACAGGTAGCGGTAAAAGAAAATAAGTCTTGTGACAAAACTTTATATAATGCTCTATTGGCTGAAGGCCACCACTGGCACTCAGTATGAATTCTGTGAATGCAGTCAAAGTAAAAAAAAAAAAAAAAACAGACACTAAACATCATTTCATTTCTGTTCGGCACCCATCTCTACACATGTAAATGTAATCTGTTGTGACAATAAATGCATTACCAAAAGAAAAAGAACAGCTTCTTTACTGTCCTTTACTTTTTCAGAATATAGTCCCAGTAAATGACATTGGCCAGCCTAGTGAGTATACTCCAGTCTGAATTTATTGTGGCTGTGGCAGGGTTGTTCTTTATGTCACAGATTCCCTTGATAATGACAAGTAATCATGGCTCCAGAGGCATTTAGAGTGACTTGACCTTTAGATACTCTGTAATTTAGCAGTTCAATAACACTATTACACTTGTGAATTTAAATGTAGATACTGCTGACTTTATTTAAATATACAGTTGTTTGAGGTCAAAACAGATGGCGGCGTTAGTCCACTGCATTCTTGAAGGTACCACGGGATATAGTTTGAGCTGGCAGCCTCCATCTTTTGTTGAGGCTAGGACTGAACCTTGTCTGATTGTGCTGGGCTGGGAAAGAGTTGGGGAAGTCAACGGGAGGCAGGACGAGCAACACAGGCTTCAGGACTTCCTGTTGAACTCTACGTGGACGAACAACTGGATAAGCAGCGTTAGCAGGAAGACCGGCAGTACGTAGGGCAGTGGAGGTGGAAGTGGTGGTGTTTATTACAGAGGTAAAGCTTTTAGCGGAGGTACTGTTTTCTACTTTAGAGGAGTAAGAGGAGGTGCTGGATTCTTGTTTGGAGCAGGAGAGAGATCTGGACACGGTGCTCTTTAAGGCTTGTGAGCGCAGTGCTCTGGGTTTCCCTGAAGGATGGAAACAATGAGGTTGGAAAAATCACTGGATGTTTGGACTAAAATAGTAAGACAGTGGATGATGAACTACATCTACTCAAATTAAACTTCATTTTTGCTATTAGTCATTAGCATTTAAGCAGCTTAGTGCAAAAACTGAAAACTGAAGGAAAGAGCCAGCCTGAATCCCTAAAGGTACACAAAGACAGATTTGGGGATTTATAGAAAAGCTTGAATACAGACTTTTCATCGACATAGAAAGAAATAGACTAAGCTCTGCATATCCATATTGAAAAGATGTTAACCTCTCTTCAATTCCACCCTCTCCAAGCAAAATTTGCATTAGCAGTACTCAATATTCCTCAAATTAACTATAGTGTTCATGACTACATGAGACTGTTTAAAAAGTAATAAAGGAGTGACCACACATACCTTGTGATGATTGTTTAAAGTCCTGATGTCCACATGAAACAGTGCTGTTGCTGCCCTTCCTTTCCAGGTTTTTGCTTGGCGTACCCAAAGAGAGATGGGGCTGAGAGCTGCGAGCGTGGGCTGCTTTCTTCATCTTGCTGGGATGGGGCTCTCTTCTGGTCAAGTGGTTTGAGTCAATCCTGTCCAGGATTCCTTTAGCATTTGCTCTGGCAATTACGTCCTCTGGTGCCTCTTTGATCACTGGATCAGGCTGTGAATATAGATTAATTTTATTTTAATAAAATGTCAAAAACATTAACAAGTCAAATGAACAAGTGAAAATGAATTAAACATTCAACTGTCATCTGAACTTTAGATGACTTTGACTTGTTATATAATATGATCAACAATTAGCTGTTATAATGACACATCTATTGTTTATAAAGGAGAAGACATGAAAGCCATCGTGTCCTTGCTGTTGGTTGTTGGGTCACCTGCTGCCTTAGCTGCAGCCCACACTGCATCTCTCTTCCATCTTCAGTACTTGAATTATTCACAAGCACAGTGTACACTACAGGGACATGTAGCCTGTCTGAGTTTTTGTGTGATTTTTTTCTTATTTTCTTAATACTTGATTGCACTTTCATGCAAATCCCATCAAGTGTTAGTACATGTCTCTAAATTAATGTATATAGGGTATATAATGTCACAATGGAAGCACAAACGGCTGAATATGTGCGTTTGTAAATGTGAATGAACAGACCCTAAGTAAACAGCTAAATATTGTTGTGAAGTCTCCTCTGTTGTGCAGTCTTTGCGGACGCCATGAACTTCATTGACGTTAACTCATACAGACAGGGGGCACTGAATTATTCAACGGACACTCTGCCTTCCCTTCCTTTTTTCCCCCTAACCTCAGTAAATCTCACTTCCTCTTCATCGCCACTAACCAGCATTGCTGTACTCTGTAAGTATCTGATTTGCTCTACCAAACTTACACTACAGCATTTCCTGGAGCCAAGCTTAATTATTTTTCAATGCTTGAATTCAAAACCGTTACATAATATATAATTGGCTCAAACATCTAAAAAAAAAAAAAAAAGGAAAGACCCATTAAAGTGATAAGCAGTGCTCTGAATCTTTTAATAGTGCTGTCCAAAGTCATCAATTGTAGGTAAGTTTTATCTAATAAAAGATGTACGTGTCACTGAACCTGCTTTCTTTGAAAATGAGGTCAGAAGCATATCACTGGAATTTTCTTTTCTAGACCAACCTATTTCTGTATGGAAAGCTCATAAAAAAATTTACAGTGCACAGCTACGACAGCCAATAGCATTCAAACACTTATATAATTGGTGTTTTTATGACACTTTCAGAGTGCCACAATAACTTTTGATTAGCTGAGTTTAATGGCAGCAGGGCGGAAAAAAAAACCCTCCTGTTTGAGGCACCATTACAGCAGTTTGATTATCTTTTCATTCCTGTCTGTGGAGGTATAAAACATGATTGATGGCTAGAGAGAAACAGACACAACAGTGCGAGAAAGCTCCATCATCTCCTCTGGGGCTACAATGGCTTAATAACTTGATTCGGAAGCGTAAGAGCAGATCTCATAATGTGAGGGGGTAATGCCATAAACCTTTAAGATTATGAGGATGTGGAGAAGACCTATCACAAAGGCGTGATGGGATCCTAGCTTCTCTAACTGTCCAGTATCTCTCACAGGGCAAGAAGGAAGGCGGGACAGGCAATTAGTGTGTGAGCAAATGGATTTGGCAGAATTATAGAACAGAGGTGCTGACTTTATGAAGCTATGAAATCCCCATAACTAGAAAACACAGCAGAACCGCAGCACACCCCCAATTATCTCTGCTCATAAAATGTGAGAAAAGTATGAGAAAGACTCTTTCAGACACATACATGAAACATCCTCATTTTCTTCTTTTTTTTTAACCGCAGAAACACTGAAACATTAATTCTGGGATGTTTTTCACAATAACTGGTTTCTCGATGTTTTACTTTGACTAATTTCAACCCGAATCAGTTGTGAGTGTGTGTCTCAGGAACTAAAGTTTCACAGCTGACATAAATATAACGCCTAACCCAGAAGGCAATCTGTGCCCGCTACATTTTATCCTTATCTTTTATATCTACTAAAAGCAGGAGGAGCAGTGGACAAGTGCTATAATTAAATTATTCTCTTTTACAAATTCCTTACAAGAAGTGAACACACTGACTTTCTATTTCTTTATGACAATACTTTTGTAGACAGCAGCTAGAGGTCAATAAGAAAAGCCAGCTTAGTTATGAAAGCACTGGTGTTTGCACATATGCTGTTGCACCATTTTCTAAGTTGGAATTCTATATCATTTATACAGTAGTTATAATTACTCGATAAAATATCTAACTTTTTAAACAATATCAATATCAATAGCATCAGTATGATAGTTATTTCTGACATTTCAGGCTCTCCTAAGCTTGTAAGGTTTCCCTTTAAGTGATGCTAACCTCTTTGTTAAGAACAGCCAGAAAGCAGCCGTTGTTGTGCTCTGAAGCTTCTAATATAAAGAAGGGCTCTGGGTCCTCTGTAGTCTCGCCATGGTCAAAGAAGATAAAAGGACAGGGACCTAGCCTGGATAAAAGATGCACAAAAATCACATAAAGTACACAGGAGAGCTGCTAAAAAACAAATAATTGCATACAAAGTCAACAGAACACTAATGTCAGACTAATGTACTTGTAAAATTGTTTCATGCTTGGATATCTCATACAACCAACAACTGGTTTTACAATCTAAGGCCCAAGTTCATGTTCTAAAATGCCATAAACTCCATAACCAGTGAGGCAAGGCAAGTTTTTTTTTGTTTTTGTATAGCACCTTTACATAAAAACAGCCTTAGCATTACAGATGTAAAGAAAGCTCATTGGTAAACTGTTTATTTCTTGTAGACTGGCTAATACCTTCATTGTTTAGTTTCTGAAATACACTCAAGCAGAATATATCAATGTGAGCCATACCAATAATGCTACTTGTGTTTTATTTATACTAGCCTGAGGCATTGCCAGCACACCAAGACAGTTTGCTACAAGAAGAGTCAGTCTTGTTACATTTAAGTCCATAGAAATGGTAAAACCTCAACAAGATCCAAGTACTTTACTGTGTAAATACAAAGAAAAGAAAGAAGAAAAAAAACAAAACAAAACAGCAATCCAAGCTGCCTGAAAATCTGTTTTCTTGGGCTTTCACATGGCATTTAGAGCTATGAAGAGACATTATTTTCACTGAATCTCCTTTAGCTTCTGCCTGAGGTCTGAAGAGGCTTTGACAGAATCCTGTCTGAATTAAAATTGAAAAACATCTTGGAAAGCTGATAGAGAAACAGATAGACGGACAGGCAAACAGACAGAGATGGATGCCAGAGCATACCAGGGTAGAAAGACTGACCTGAAGTTTACTTGTTTTGGTTTCCGCTCCTGGTCTGAGAAGGCTTTGGCTTGCTGTAGGGCAATGCTCACTACATCCGTGTTTTCTTCTGAGTATGACGAACAGGTCGAGTACACTACTGCCAAAACCATGGAAACTTCACACAAAAACAAGATTTTTCAACATTAAGTTGAAGAATTGTATAATCTTTTTTTTTTACCTTCATATTCAATCATTCAGGCTTAGGTGCGCTCTTTGAAGAGATGAACTCCAGAACATTGTTAATGCATGTTCATTGCACATTTAATTTAACTGCTGGCTTGCAGCGCTATTAAGCTGGCTGGCTGTTTAACTTCCATTGGATGTTTGATTTCTTCTTTCCCACTAATTATACCCAGACAGAAACAATTAACCTTCTCCCAATAGGAAATAAAATATGTTTAGATGTGGCAAATCAGCTTCGAACAAAAGCAAAATATCACTCAAATGAGACTGAGAAAAGAATATGAGAGATCTGAGACACTTAAACATAAAACTCCATATACCCTGATGTGGGTGTGTTGCTTTTTAGCAAGCATTTAAAACTCTGGAAGTGTGTGTCTCTTTGTGTATTTGTTTAAGTTTGTGCGTATATGTAAACACTGAAATGAGGCTATTGACCCAATTGAGCCACAGCACTCAATACAGATCCACCATTAATTACCAGTTCTATTAGAAAGTATCTACCACAGCAAAGAAGATAGACAAGGACTAGTCAATAGTAGTGTGATTAGAGGAAATGGTTTACATTTCCCCAACCAAAAGACTCCATCTGCTTGATGGAAGCCAAACACAGACAGACAAGTATTGAACACCAAAAGATGTACTAACGCTAATAAGCATTGCTCATGGATACCAATTAACATGCTACTGAACAAGCTGTGTGTGTTTTAATCAAAAGCACACACACATGTGCATTAAATAAAATTACATAACAAAAGTAAGTCCTTATGTAATGATCATCTAGTAAAATGCTTAAGTGCTAAAGACATATGCAGGAAATGCTGCAGAAGACAACAACTGACTAGTGCAGGGAATCATTAGCATTCCTAATTAAAACTCAGACGATCTCCAAGGAACATAATGGGCTTCAGTCTAATAGCATATGAGATCAGGTAATTTACTGTGTCCAACAGTGTGAGAGGCAACATGCTTGAGGCTAAGATCATACGGTGCACATGCCCAAGTGTTCGTATGCATGTCTACAGGAGAGCAGAAGGGTTGTACACTCACACTTCAAGGCATGATCAATATCTTTCCTCTGCTGTGCAACCAGAGACTCCAGTTTGCTCTGGGCTATGGAACCATGAGATAGGTCCTGCAGCAAGCATGTATCTAAAGACAAGAAAAAAAGAGTGCTTCAGCAGAGCAGAATATCAGCTTAATTAACTGTTCTTTTTACCTAGGTATGCAAACAACTTAAGCATATATGCCATTAGCATAAGTGGATGGATGGGCTGGAGAGAAAGTGGAAATTGGAATCAATATGCCCTTCATCACTTACAAACTATAAAAAATGGAGGATATTTGCATTTAAAAATGAAATTCACAATCTTTATCTTGTTTTATGTATGCACAACATTCTGAAATTTGATGCCAAACAGCAGCATGTATTGTATTTTATGGACTCAATGGGATGTAGCATATATTTCTCAAATGTGTATCTTTTAAACCCGTGTTTTATGGCTTTTCTGTGGTGACAGATCGCTACCTCCATTTTCTTGCAGTATGAACTCTACGGGGTTGCTGACTGCAGAAACTGAACACCTGGGCATCAACAGGATAACTTGCACCTTTTGAAGCCGCTTATCACCACTCTCCAAAGACTGGAAGACCTCCTGTATCAGATGCACATCTAAGCAGCACACACAAACAGTAAATAGATAACTAGTACACTCAGACACTCCATGACTGCTTTCATTTTATTTGCAATGTTCCACAATATTTCTATGCAGCTCTTCTTTGCCTTGGGGTATCTTTTGCAATTATGAAAATTTCACATCAGCTGCAGCTATGTAATTGTCTCTCTAATGATTAGCAGGAGTGGCAGCCATTCTCAGCATGTAGTGGAAAAGATGGCCATAGAAATTACTTCAAATGCAATGCACAGTTGTGACTGGACAGTAGCTGTCAGTGACCAAAAACCTTCAAGATAAAAACATGTTTTCATTGGGGAGTAGATCCAGTCACCTCAGATGCACTACATATAATTACAGCCCCAGTCAAAAGGAATTAATGGTAAAGTGTATTTAAATTACTGAATGTTGCTGTTTTGCAAGCTGTGTACATTTTTCTTTCAATGATTTTCTAATCCAAACAATCCTCAAGCACCTGTTCTTGCCGTTTTAAAGCTCAGAGGGTTCTCACTTAACACATGCAGTTGTTTCTCATTCAGACACTGTAGTAAAATGATGCCACATATGTGGCAGCTGCCATGTATATGAACTCAAAGACTAATTCTGAGAATAAAACATAACAGGTATTTTAGTGAAATGATTAAATGCAAATAAAAACACGTTTTTTAACTGATATAGTAATTTTTTCTGGAATTGAACTTTGATTTTGTGACATACTGCACCTTTGAATAAATAACTAATCAACTTACATTGTTGTCAACAACATTTAAAACTGTATTTGAATTAGTTAAAGAGTAATATAGCTTCATCTTTCTACTGTAACTTAAGTAAAAGACCAAATATGGTGTAATTAAAAACAAGAAACAATAATTTTCTGTACTTCCATTCCTTCTCCTCTTTCAATTTAAAAGTCCTATGGGTTGCATCCCTTTGGTTCTTACTATTGCAGCCCATGCTGGAGACTGTGAGCTGTAGCTCCTCCCTCTGAGGCTCTGTGCAGTCGCTGATACAAACGTAGACCCTTGACTTGCCGCTGTTGTTGGCTTTATGTCTCTGTGCAATAAGGGAGGCTGTGTGGGAGACAGTGTAGCCAGAGAAGCAGCCCACCATAAGAATATCTCCTTCTTCTGGTAACAGGGAGCACGCTGCATTTGGGCCCAGGCTACATGATTTATCCTACAGACACAGTGAGTAATTTCTTAGAGAAACCCAAATGTCAAAATCCAAGTTAAGAACACACTTTCAGAGGATGAGAAATAAATAAGAGGACATTTAAAAAGCAGGGAATTGGCCAAAATAATAGTGAGTTATGGAGACCCGTATAATTAGAGATAAAAAATAAGAGGGAAGAATCATTAATTAGTCTGAGCTCAATATTTGATTGAATATGGCCACATCATCAGAATAAATAATGTGGTGGCGTGTGCTGCTTACAGTTTGTACGGCCACTTGACTTTTATGGAGAAGAAATTTAATGATAAAGCTGTTCCCTCCTCCCCTGAAGGGTTATTTTTTACAGCTCAAATTGAAGTGCAGCCACATGAGAGGAAGGGATATGAAATATTTGTAACCTGGCAAACTAATCTTTGTTGGTGTAAGTGAACTAAATCTTACAATCAATACAAGCAAGCCGTTCATCAAGGTGAAATCCTAAACATCTTAGGAGACTGTGTCAGAAACTTCCCCTTTCTGTGCAGCTTGTACCTGGATTATGAGTCTATGTTCGCTTAGCAGCTCGGTGGAGTGCAGCTGGTCTTTCACTTGAGCTGGGAACACAAGCATATCCCCACAATGAGGATCCTGGCAGAAAGTCTGACCCTCCAATTGCCCAATTGATTCCACCAGCGAGAAGCCCGCATTCCTCAGCACACTTTGGACCTCTTCAACACTTAAAGCAAAAGGGAGGAAGCAAGAAGAGCAGATTAGTGGAAGCCCAAGACTAAGGACAAAGGAACAAGGTTAAGGGTAGGAGAAAGAGCATGACTATCATTATGGATCATAATAGTTTGTAGAATTTCTATTTGGTCTTTTAATGTGTGCAGTAAAGTCCATTAACACACAAAACACACACAATTTGTCCCAACAGGTGACCTTTACAGCCCCAGAGTTGGATGAGAGGTGTTGCTGATTGAATCTGTCTACGGCAAGATTTACACCTAACTGAATCAGCCTGTCAGGGCATGCGCAACAACACGTATTACCACACAAACATACACAATAAAGTGTACTACACACATGCACCTACACACATATACATGGTCGAGTCATTTAATTGGTTGTCAACTGACTACCTGGCCCATAAAGCATTGGGCACCAGCCTGAGTTGAAGCAGTGTGTTTAAATGTAGGTGTGTGTGGATGCCAGCACATTGTTATGTATATTCCTGTGTTTACGTGCAGGTGTGCCAGTAACCGGCCTGTTATTAATGTTTGTTTTCACTTTGCTGACCTGCTCTTCAGTGTGTTGACCCATGCATAAAGAGGAAGGCTGATTGACCTCTCCTGCTTCTTCTTCACACTCTCTGGCAAGAAACACTCAATAGCTGAGAGATTATGTTTGATCCTGAAGCGGGCCAGAGAGGCTGCCAACTTGATTTTGAACCTTTATACAACAAAAGCAAAACACAAACATTA
>JBAMHV010000007.1:19204679-19216622 GCA_037177535.1 Pseudomugil gertrudae
CGATCGTATATATATGTGTGTGTGTGTGTGTGTGTGTGTGTGTGTGTGTGTGTGTGTGTGTGTTATCAAATTCCCAAGTTCAAAACTCCCTTAAAAGTTGTTTTGGTCTATTTGTTCATCTTGTGCTTTTGTGCATCCTTGTGTACCTGAGGAGAGAACGCTCCACATCTCGAACCTCCTGAACAGTATCCTCCTCATGGCACTGTCTTGGAAGAAACTTTCTGGCTTGGAAGTCATAGAGCATGACAGCAACAAGGCTCATCTGATCATCTCGCTAGACCATACGGGAAGAAGATCAGGTTAATTAAGAACTTGGGTTTAAACAACAAAAAGAGGCATGTTTGATTATGTGGCTCAGATGCAATTTCTGCCAATTAAATAGTCGCACTTTAAAAATCAACACATTTGTATTTGATGATTTTAAAAGTCCTCTTTCTTAGATACCTACCAGCAATATGAGCTATTAAGCAGTGATACTGCCCATTTGTACTGACTAATGGGCTAAATTGTATCTAGTTTGCAGAAACTGACACATATAGTAGCTCAAGGATGTCCTGCCATGACCCCACGTCTGCCATTTAATTAAACCTAGGAGGAAGCCTGAATCATGCCTTTGCCTCTCCTCTACAATGATCTCTCTCCCAGTAACGTCTTACACTATCTCTCTCTAGTATGCCCATGCCCCTCTGTCTCACTCCGCCATTATTTCCCTGAGGGTGGGAGGGCACCATCCACATTAACGGCAGATGGTGTTCCATGGCAGCAACAGCTTGCCACATCCTCACTGCTGAACTAATGGGCGAGGAGGCCAGAATGCTACAAGGGTTTATGCTGCACACAAGAAACCAGCAAGCATTTATTATTCATTCCATGAGTTTCATTTTTAATTTTTGGAAAGGCCAATTTCTGACACAGGCTGTGTGACCTCATTTCCCCTCTCTCTCATCCTTCATCACACCCTAAAGTTCCACTTGTCCTTTACCAAGGTTAAACCACTGAGTGTGGGAAAATTCCCTCTCACTGTGCTGTATGGTAACATTGTCCCACAGAGGGAAACTACCCGCAGCAAATATGCCAGCCATGTTCAGCCAACTCTGACCCCGGTAACTTATACCAAAAAACGGATTTTGCTGTGCTAAAACAAAAATCTTTACTTTTAGGATAATGAACTGAGCCTATGATTACATTAAGCTGAGAAATGTGTAGTTGACATGCAACTTTGCACTATCTTGGATCTATTTAAAAACAATATTATACCTTGTAACTGAGGATGTTTTCAAAAGGCAGTTGTAATATCAATGAGTCACAATATTTTTTTATTGAGTTTATAACCTACTGTTATAGTCAAAATAAGAGACAATAATCATAAGTGTGGCACTACTAGAAAGTCACACTGCACTGTTGGATCAAATGTGTTTGACTGAAAAAAATACTTTCAATACATTTCAACACAATGAAACTGTTTAAACATGCCACAGTGGCACAATATCCATCTTTAGGTGGACTGTACCTAAAAATGAAATTTAGGTTTAGTCTACCATCAGATGAACACGTTAAAACAAAGATGTAGAGCTGCCCAGAGATTGTCTTAGACTTTTTATTCAATCCACTTCAAGCTTTTGCTTACCACGCTGAAAGATGGGTCATCAATAATGACAACGTAAACACAGAGCTAAAATTTTACGGCAAGCAACTACTGGAAAGCAAAGGGACTGGCATGTAAGGACAGACCACCACTCCCTTGTTGAACTTAGACTTTCTAACACCCCACATATCCACCTCCAGACACTGGGTTTATACAATAGTGAGGACTATATAATAGTATATAATACTATGTAATAGTAAGGATAATAAAAAGGGGCAAGTTTTATCACTGACACTGTGAATATATGTCAGCATTAAGTCTGACATTTATCATTTCGGCAATGCGGTCATTATGGTAGAAGCAACTAAACAGAAAATAAAAAAGGGAAATGCTTACAAAGTAAGATGTGCTGTAATTTATGTGAATTGACAATTTGAAAACAAATATATGTCAACCAATTTGATAAACTTGAATGAAAGTGTTTGTAGGGCTGTTTTATTAACATAAGCAACTCTCTTTGGAATTTAGCATTTATGGTCCACATCTGGGATCTGTTGTTCATATCAGGCACTTTTTGCAACGTGTGCTCAGACAAAAAAATGATAATTGATAATCACAGAGTTTTGCACTGTTATCTGGACTGATGTGAACACCGTGTCAATCAGCAATGAAACAAAATTAGATATGCGCTACAACAAACAGGATGTGTAACAATGGCTTCTTCTAGAACAGTCATTTTTATAAATGGCCCCTCCAAAGTTTCTTATGACTCTTTATGCAGGGACTGACCCCTGTGTCTTGTTAACTTTGCACCTGAAAGGTTGGCTTCATCTGATTTTACATCACAAGCTATTTCCCAAGAGATTTAGGCTCATTTTCCCTTTCGATTGTGATTAAATGCGCTTCAGGCTCATAGTCTATCTATAGTTTGGTTTTTCATTTTACTTTTTTTCCTATACCCCCATGTACCTCCTTTTTACTGCTGGCCTATTCTCTCTCATTCACCTCTTTCTCCTCTCTATCAAGGTTGAACTTTATAGATGGCAGCAGTGTTAAAAGAATGTGAGGTAGAGTTCCAAACATTGTCTCACTGTGTCTGGGCTTTATTGTCTAGCAAGAGAGACGCAGAGTAACGACCTGCCACCAACACATAGGGAGAGCCATTCATTTCACCCAAGGGCCATATTTCACAAGGCTACAATGTGATGCTACATCTGTGTGCATGTGGCAAGTTGCATTGCAAACACAAATCCGAGTTCAAATATGTCTGCGTGTGTTTAGACCAGCACTGAAATAGACGCCTGGTGTCTGTAGCCTATGTGCTCCTTGACAGTTCTGTTTTCTGTTTACACATTCACAACCTCCTGAATTCATTAGTTTTCTCCTCAACCAGCTCAGTAGACACAGTGTAGCATTCTGTGCATGTTTTATCACCAGCCAGAATGGTGGAGAAATACCTCCACAAGCCCTCCCTCCCTCCGCACATTCTTTTATGTTGGGTGTTAAAACTAGGGCAAAAGTACATACCAATCTCCCCCAGAGGATACCTCTTCATTTAAGTAGCAGGGTGTTTCTCTGCTTGCTAACGGCTGCAAGTTCATGGCTCTGCTGGGAATCTTTCTTTTACAACAGCAGAGCACAATAATGACATTCAGCACTCTGGAAAGGACTGATGCAGGATTATGTTTGCAGAACACACCCAAATGTCTGAAACAAACACTGGTCCAGGGTTGTTACACCGTTCTGATTTCATCACTAATTAATGCAATGTTTTGGTTGAGAATGCCCATTTTAGAAAAAGACAGCCAAATAAACTCAGCCACAAAGTTCCTTTTTATGTGTTACTCCAAGGGGAATGATTATCATTGACTGGGGTTTGGAATACAAATGAAACAAGGTGCTTTGTGAATTGAAAGGAGTATATTAGTATAATACATCAATATTACATTTATTAATCAAAGAAAAAAGAACAAAGAGATTAAAAATTAACACATAAATATTGGAGGTATTCTATAATTAGTAAACAGCTACACACAAGGGCAAAAAACACAATGTTGACACACAACAAGGAATTACATATGTTTACTAGTAATAAATTACTATATGCAATTTTAAAAATGCAGCAGTGCACACACACTTACTATTGGTTGGTTGAGATAAAAACAGCTGTCAGTCATGATGTCCTCCAGGAGTTCTTGATCTGTGCAGAAACAGAAATACTAATGTTGGATAGATAGAGAATGACAGAGTAATGAGGGGGATTTAATTCACTGATCGTCTGTGTGAGTAATGATAAGCCACATTAGCACATTTTTAGTATCAGCGTCAAATTATCACAGGAAAATAAAGACTTCTTCGTGTGTAGTGAAACAAAAGACACAAGAAATTATTCTTATCCATTAGACTGTGAAGCTAAGACCTACACCTGATGATAAAAACACTTCTATAAAAACAGAAATGCATTATGACTCCCTAAAGGATGGGATTTCATTAAAAAGAGATCATTCAATTAGATCAGAGCTTTAATTTTCCATGATTAAATGGTTATTTGATGCATAATTAGAACTAATCTGATTCTTCATTTGACACGTTTTTTCATTTGTCTCTACGGTGGATTGGGTGTGAAATCAGAAGACTGATGACATTAATAAAATGAGAAATAATAAACAAGACTCATAATCAAACGAAACTTGATCAGTGAAAACAAATATAATAGGCAGACTGTTTTTTTACAAACTGTGTAATATCTACAGCTCTCACTCGAGCGATTTGCAGCCATGTGTGAAGCAGCTGGGATGAGACCATGGTCTTCAGCTGGAAAGGGACGGGGTGTCCTCTAAGGGTGGGGGATGAGGTCCTGCCCCAAGTGGAGGAGTTCAAATATCTCGGGATCATGTTCACGAGTGATGGAGTGTGAAATCATCAGGCGGGTCGGTGCAGCGTCTGCAGTAATGCGGACACTGCATCGGTCTGTTGTGGTGAAAAAGGAGCTGAGCTGGAAGGCAAGCCTCTTGATTTACCCATCGCTCTATATTCCTACCATCACCTGGCTGTGGGTAGTGACCAAAAGAATAAGATCGCAAATACAGATGGCCAACATGAGTTTTCTCTGTGGGGTGGCCGGTGTCTCCCTTACACAGGCTATTGGGGAGGGGCTCAGAGTAGAATCGCTGCTCCTCCATATTGAGACGAGCCAGATGAGGTGGCTCGGGCATCTGGTAAGGATGCCTCCGGGACACCTATCTGGTGGGGTGTTCTGGGCATGTCCCTCGGGGGGGAGACCCCAAGGGAGACCCAGGACACGCTTGAGAGATTATGTCTCTCGGCTGGCCTGGGAATGCCTTGGGGTCCCAGGCCAGTGCCTTGGGATCCAAGATTAAGAATAATTATAGATATGTAGGCAACACTTAGGGATCTGTACTTCAATATGAGTTTATATCATCTAAAATGAATGAGATAAGGACAGGGTTTTGTATATATGTGCGTCATCATTTTTTTAAATGCAAATAGGGTTTTGTTTTAGTTATCTTTTTGTTTGTGTGTTTGTCTGAGTCTGTTTTTATTTTTTTTACAGAAAACATTTTTTTCAATTTTCTGATGTAGGAAACTAATGAAAGCAACATTATCCAGTCACTTATGCTGGGATTAAAGAAAAGCCATCTCACTATGCAGGTGGTGTGTTTACTCGCTACACATAGAAAAAGAAAAAGGACTTTCTCTCTAATGTAGATTTGTGTCCAGTGAAATCGAACACACCTCTTTATGACACTGTAGAGAAGCAAGTAAAAGGTGGAAATGAGATTCATGTGTTTCTGTGAGTGTGAAACTACATTTTCAGCTTTAAAATGTGTGTGCTGAGAGCTATTACATGACTAGTTGCTCTCAGTAGTATGTTACTCCACAGACAAATCACATGCACTGAGACACCGTGGAAACCAGAGACGCTGCTGGTTGCTTATCGCAGAAAATCATGCCAAACTGTTTCATGGGTTTCAGCCAAAGGAACAGAGCATCCCCTAATGGGCAGGGCACACACACATATTTGTAGGTACTGCAGGTTCGTGCACACAAACATACACATTTGGTTACACAAATATATGTTTTCATGAGATAGAGCTTATCTTTAATTGTGGGAACACAACCATACTAAATCAGCAGCAGATTTTATAGCTTCTAAGGTTTGCAATTGTAGCCATTACTACAGAAGGTCTTGGCGATAAGCATTAGCAGATAAGCACTCACTGAACACACCAACCAGACCCCAGAGGGAGGCATGACTGCCGGGTCTGTAGAGGTCAAAATCACCTGCATGCTATAAATCACACACAGCAATTTGAGTAAAACACAGAAAAATTTCAGCCATAAATCACCTGCGGTGGACATCTCCACACAGCAGACAAAGCTTTGGGTTTTACCTGAGGGATGATGCACAGCTTCCTGATTCTGACTGTAATGTGCAACAGCCAGAAATGCACCATCCAAAATGCAGAGGGAGGAGATGGAAGGTTATTCATTGCAAGGCTCATGATGCGTTTGCCTTTTGTGGCTTCTATTCAAGTGTTCAACAATAAGCAGTGACTGATAGTGACAGCAGTCAAAGAAATCCAATGGTGCAAGAGCTGTGCATGGATGCAGTCTCCAGGACTTTGTCCTGCAATGTTCTTCAACAGTACACCCAATTGCACATTAATCTCACAGTGGACAGGTTAAGAAAAGCTTCCTGTTCTAAGTTATACATGCACCTCAGACCTAAAATGGTCGATCCATCTTACAATTTAATGTTTGCAGAGGCAGGCTAGTTGTATTTGATATGATTGTGGCCAAGGACATAAAAGAAAGATGGTGGTATTTTGGTCTCATATCTAAAACTGATCTAAAGAACCTCCCTTGTTATACAGTTAGTAGCCGTCTCAGCTATTTATTAGTTCTGCAGCCAAGCCAAACAGTAAGGACAATTAAACAAAAAGAAAGAAAAACATGGTGATTTAGAAGACAGTTACTTAGATATGTAAAAATAATATAGTAAACAAAAGGACAGAGTAAAAAAAAAGAACTTGACAAAAAGTCATTGTTATTCAGCTGCCTTAAACTTTGGTAATATTTTTTAAATGCCAAAATCTACATCAGTTAACTCAATCACCACTTTAGTATTTACTTGCAGTTACAGTAACAGACTAATCTGATTTAATATTCTCAATATGGAGTTTATTGGATGTTTTTTGTTATGAGCAAGTAATAATCGCAAGATCAACTGAAAGACTCACTGACATTGTCCCCTGCTTGTTTTTTGCTACTCAAGCACTTTTTTCTTGACCTCAACTCAATTTGAATCAGCTATGACATGGACAGTAGCACGCATAACATGTATGTGTGCATATAAAGTAGGTGTGACTGTCATTATGCATGCATGTGACCAAAGAAATCTATTCTGCCTTTCAAGCTGGGCTGTTCGTAGGAATAAGAATAACAAAAATCAGCTATAGGCTGTAATTTTATCCACAGCTACTGTAATGCACTGCAAACATTATAAAGACCAGAACATAGGCTAACATATGCCACCATTTTTGCTACTGTAAAAACAATATATCTATTTGTATTGTAGGTTGGAACAAACTAGACAGAGCTGACAAGTTAAAATAAATGTTTGTCTTTGAAATAAACTCTGAAGAAGAATGGGATTTTGTTATTGCCCTGAACTGCCAAAAACAACTCAGTACACACAGGTTGGTGGATTAAAGGTGGTGTTTTCCAGCATTATGTTTGGCAATCTTGTCAGTTTCACCCAGTAATGTAAGGCTGACTTGTTGTAAAAGTAATAAGCTACAATGGCAAGCAAAGAGTTGGATTTAATGTTGGATTTTTACATGTGAGCTGGATTAACTGAGAAGCAGCTAAATTAAAGCCTTATCCAGATTTAGCTGATGGACAGTGAGTGTGAACAAAATCATTCAAGGCTACAAGGGTGTTCCTGATACCTGACCTCTCTATCCACTGAGAACATGTCAAATCGATCCCTCTGCTTCCTGCACTAGCAGTTGGCTCGCTTCCTCTCCCTTATCGCCATGGTGATTACATACCCCTGTGACTTCGGTCACCCAGACCCAACGTACTCCCAGTAAACAGATTATGGGCAAAATTGATTTGTAGCATCACACAGAATTCCCCACGGTCACTGAAGCATTTTATTTTCATCTGGTCTACCTGACCTTCATCAATCCATCTATATCCAATTGGACCTATCAATTAGCTTCCCAAGAGCTATTCATTACCATTTGAATTGGTTGTTTTGCACAATCAAATATGTTTTGTATTTGAGATTAACCAAAACAACAAGTGCTAAAAATACTTTGTAAGTGCTGTTTCTTAAAAATACACAAAATACAGAAATAACAGTATAAAGGTTAGCAATTAAATTTGTGTAAAACGTCTCTTTTTTCCTCTTTATTTAATTAATTCTAATTAAATGTTCTGTTTTCTGTGATGGACTGGCAACCTGTCCAGGGTGTCCCCTGCCTCTCACCTGCTAATTGCTGGGAAAGGCTCCAGCTTCCCAGTGACCCTAAAATGGATTAAGTGGCATAAATGAATGAATAAATAAATGAATGAATAAATGTTCTATTTTCTTTGAATATTCAGTTCTGCCTTGTCATATTCCTTTAGAGAAACATCTAACTAAGGATAGATTGTTTCTTAGACTGTTTCAGAAGCTTGTTTTGCTATTTTTCTCTGATAAAAAAATCCATGGATTAGCTGCTTTATTTTGCACTATCAATTTTTATTTCAATTTATAAATTATGAATCCAAAACAAACAATTTAACGGTTGCCACATATAAGTGCTTTCAAGATGCACAAATTACCTTCAAACAACATAGTTTATTTAATCCGATTTAAATTAGTCATGTAATTTATGTATCATCTCTCTAGTATTGAGAAAAATTTACTTATGGTTGAAAACAAGTTTGTTAAAGGAATGTTTTGCCTCCAATGTGTGTGTGTGTGTGGGGGGGGGGGTGTTTGCAGCTCCAAATATACAACATATGGCACTTGATGTTGTGATTGATATACATCTGTGACACAGCTAGGTATACAACGGAAACTGAAAAGAAAATAAAGATGGAACATTTAAATTATAAAGTATCATTGGAACTCACATTTAAGTGCACTGAAGGCCAACTCATAAGCTGTACGCTGCAGCTTCTTATCTTTAAGCTCAGGTAATGGCAGCCCTTTGTCTTTTCCATAATTTACCACCCGGTGTGCAGCAGGCTTTTCCAGGTAGTTATTTTGGAAGATAACTGATGCCAACAAGTAGACTCTGTCTGGGAGTCCCAGCTGATGTTTGACAGTGATGTGGGGCTCTGGGGGAGAAGTTGGGGCGTCACTGTCAACCGGATGTTCCTTCAGGGTCTGGTCTTTGCTGCTTGCTGTCTGGGAACCAGCCTTTGTTGTCTTGCATGTGGGTTTAAGATGCCCTTGAGGTTTTTTTTTATTTTTCACCATTTTAAGTTCCTGTCTGACCCCTAAAAAGATGAGGAAATTTGTCAGACTCATACATACATCCATGTATAAGTAAATAAACAAACCTGACTATAACACAATTAGTAAAGTTAGACAAACACTGTACTAGTTAAATTGTGTCAAATGTGCCTACAAACTAATATTTCTAGCTAGAATTTAAACACTACAAGTACAAATCAGTTGTTTCTATATGAATTTAATAATTTGCAACAATGTAACTCTCATTGGTGACACTTTTTGGACAATAATATTCTTTTATAGAACAAACTAAGGTAAAACTATGACTTGCTAGCTACTCAAACTTAGCTTCCATTAATCGTGACACTGATTTGGTGACTTTTCCGTCTCGTTCGCGTCAGAGAATATACCTCTGTTTGCCTTCAAAATAAATAAAAACCATCCACCATATCGGCATGTGCAGACAGTTTAACATTATTAACATTAATGTTGTTTGTTGTCCTCTACGTTTTAACAGTAAATTCAACGGTCCGTTATAGTACAAGAGACGTCTCGGCGGATACTTATTTCCAGTCTTATCTGAGTTATTGTGTTTATCAATACACATTTTTTAAAAAACACAACTTTATAACAGGGCATCTAAGAAACGGGGCAGACTTTCCCCTTAAAAACAAACTCACCAGATGTCTGTCAACTCTGCATAGCCTTTGGGATTAGCGTGCTTTAATCACCATGGTAACTGCATGCTAATTTCAAGGTCCCCTTCAAAATTAATCTCTTTACTCGGACGTCCTCCGTCAGCCAATAAAACAGTGGGTTTATTTACAGATATTTAGCGTATTACGTTCATCACAACACTGGTGACAGCACCAGTGGGGACAGTGTCTCCTGTTTCCACATTAAAGCCCGTTAACGGTCGGGAGAGTGAAGGAGGAGACAGGAAGCCTCCATCACCACCACCCCACCCTGAACCCTCACTGCCCTCCTCCTGCTCATTAATCATGTTCTAATTTTCCAGTTTTCTACAAATTATTACAAACTAAACACAAAGGGCGTTTCTGTATTTCTTCACTTTGTGTGTGTGTGTGTCATTAACATTTATATGCCAAAATTATATGCCAAGTTAGCATTTGTTGTTCCCATTTCCAAGTTGTATGATTTTAGGGCCAATGGTGATCCCATGTCTGAATAATCTTGGACCAAACTCTAACTTCCAAAATGACAATGCTGTCCCCCAATGATCCAGGATCATCACAGAGTTCCTCACAAATTTGGGAGTGGAAAGGATGAAATGACCTGCTGTGAGTCCAGACCTGAACCCAACTGAACATCTCCTGGGACTTGCTGCTTGCACTATGGTGACCAACACAACCACAATGATTGACCTTCAAGGGCTTCTGGTTGAAGTCAAATGTGATCAGCCTCATGACCAGCAGGGGTTGACACCTATCGACACAAAATGCAAATACCATCCATGTGAATATCAATTCACCAACAACTCCCAGGTATGTTGCAACAGCAGCACTAAAATGTTTAACTGTGGAATCAGCGTTTGATTCAGGCTGCATTTAAGCCCATGGATCAACTCTTATTGGAAGTTTGGGAGCCACAAACAAGAGGGGATCCTTCAAATACAGATGGAATCTAATCTAAATTCAGGAGGGCAGATCATCTCTGTTGAACTAAGCACTGAGCACTGGATATGGATCACATTTAATCTTAGGTTGTGAGACTGCCTCATGCAACTGTTAAAGTTGTCCATTTGTCATGAGCAGGCCACCCAATGCTCGCGGGATAAATTGGGATGTGCTGGTAAACGTGTGTGAATGTGGAATTGAGGCATGTGTCTAATGCAACACTATAGCTAACTGTTTAATCTTAGTTACATCAGGTTTTTGCTTATCAAACACACTGGACAGATAAGCTGAAAGCAGTACTATTGATGTGAAAAATCATGTTTATTGTTACTCTAAAAACACTGCATGCAATAGTAAGATGCTTCAGTGACCAATGTGTTCACTTATACTTGGCTGGCAGTTTGGTTGTGCTTCTTACCTCCGTAGTTGTAAATGCTAGAGTTTGACTAGTTAAGCAATTTTATTGTTTGGAAATAAAGCTATCAAATAAAGATCTGAGCACTCAACTGAATACACAATTTAGTTCCTTTAAACTTAAATCTGTCAAACAAAGTGCTTGCTCGTTTCCCATATTTACACACACTGGCTGTGGAGTCGACATGACATGCAGGGCATGCTATTGGGAGCTATTTAGGCTTCAGTGTGCTCCCCCAGGACCATTTAGCGTGGTTAAGGGTCAGGAATCAAACCAATCATGTGGGCAACTGTAATGGGTTGTCCACTATTAGTGCTGCTGCCTTCCAAAGCATTTGCTGTGTTTTACTTGTAACAGATTTGGTGGAGTTTAAGCTTACTAACGAGCTCAAAAAGATCTATAATTATTCTTTAGTTGCCATTATTTACTGTCTTACTGTTTTTAATGAGTGGAATATTTATTTTATTTCCAGTAATAGACTGATGATCGGTCCAGGGTATGTTGTTAGAAGACGCTTCAGCTTCCCTCTGAATTGAAGTAAGGGGTATACATGCATTTTGTTTGAACTTGTCTGTGTGTGTGTGTGTGTGTGTGTGTGTGTATGTGTATTCATAGGAAGAACAATATAATAGGGTGTATGTTTTTAAATCACTATGTTATACACTTCAGTGTGTGTAGCTTTTTTTTAAATTTTGAACATGCGCATGTTGTATTGCAGAGAGTGGTCAAGGCTGCACAGAGGACATTGAGACGTCTTTCCACCACAACGGACATCTACGTCTCCAGATGCAGGAAGCGGGCCTCCTGCATCATGAAGGACCCCACTCAC
>JBAMHV010000007.1:19230635-19266647 GCA_037177535.1 Pseudomugil gertrudae
ACATACATACATACATACATACATACATACATACATACATACATACATATATACATACATACATACATACATACATGGCTTGGTTATGCCCATTATACACGCAATTTCCTTCTTTCACCAAACCCCATCCAGCAGAATATTAGGAGAAAATGAAGAATCCTTTCTCTCATGTGAGAAATATCAGGGAATTACTACACTGTAGAAATGTATGAAGTGTGTCCAGAATCACTAGTGGTGGTACATCGTATTCAAGTAAACAAAATAATTCAGTTTAAAAACAAAATTAAAGAATACACACCCACCTGATTGGCTACCACAGCATCCTGTGGATCATCTGGTTCTGCAGCTGCCAGTAAGGCTTGTAATGACAAGAGGACTGTCCTCAGCGTCATAGCTGCTGCCCTGGAACGACATATTGCCATGGGAGACAAATTAAATGAGGACAGAAAGACTAATGCAAATACCTCTACACAGATATACAGCATGGTGAAATTGTGCTATCACTGAATTTTTTTTATATTTTGTTCTTCCTTTGATTAAAGATGAAGATCATTATCTAAAATGCTTGCAGGAATTTTTCAGCTTTGGAAAAGAGATGTAAAGTGGCACAAGTTCAGGGGCTCCTTAAAAAGTTGGCATTTTATCAAGACAATCCATTTAAAAGCAACAGCTTTTATATTGATGGGAAGGACATCAGAAGATGCAGTTGGAAACTGTCATCAAAGAATAATTAGTGCCAAAGCTCATGCAATAATGTCTGGCATAAGGGGGAAAAAAGAGAAGCCGGAATCAAAAACGCTTACAAAATAATTACATAAAGAGAGTTGAGGCTACGGTGCATAAACATTTCCTTACAAACATGAATCCACATGAAGAGCATAGCAGCGCAAAAATCCTAAGCAGTGATCTGCAAAATGTTTGTGTATGGGAGAGCGGGGGGGAGGGCATATGGGCAGATGAATCATGCTTCAACCATCTCAGTATGAGGTGAAGCGCATATGTGGACATATGTGACATTCACCAGGACATTGCAGGTCCGACTGTTAAAACAGTCTATATTAAAATTGAAGAGTTGGGTCCACTATTAAACGTTGAAGATTCAGAATAGTTTGAGGATTTTATGCATACTTGTACTCCTTTGAACGCACTAATTACATGTTTTAGTTTTTATGCCAAACACTTTACCATGTTATTTGATCAATAGTAAAAACTTTTACTCTGAAAGAACTTCTGTGATCTCCTTTCAACCACTGGCTACATGGCCTGCTATAGAAAAGAAAAAAAACTCCAGACATTCAGATGTTGTGCCCATCTGATAAACTGTAATAACATGTAAAGGCAGCGATCCAGGTCTTTGCACAGTATCAAGAATATGCAATTCACAGTCTTTACAATAGCTGGTAAGTAATGCTGATTTGACTCCAACAAGAAAGAGGGGTCTAGTTGTTGCCATGATAATGCCATGGTTAACTCATTTTTCTAAATTATGGAATTGATGGTTTTTGTGCATTGTTTAAAAAAAAACAATTACCGGTAAATAAAAAACATTCTACAAAAAAAACTAGTACAGCTACACAAACACTCTCTACATCAGGGATCACCAAATCCGGTCCTCTATGGTGGGGGCCTGCAGGTATTCCCAGCAAAGAAACACCTGATCAAATGAATGACTCAACAGACTTGTGCAGAACTTCACAACAAGCTGTGGAGATCACTTTTATATGAATCGGTGCGTTTCAGTCAGAAAACTTTCCAGACCTGCAGGACGCTGTCCCTCGAGGACCGGATTTGGTGATCCCTGCTCTACATGGTCACCATGCTCACCGATCTTAGTTATGTGTTCATGTTTTGTCATTTGTTTGATATTTTATAAGAATTAAGACTGATTTAATTCATGCAAAACATTCTTTATTTAATCTTTGAATGTCTATCAACTTATTTCTACCTTAAAAAGGTTTTACATCTATAATATTGCATGATTTGTTGTTGTTCTCAAACTAATGTATGATGTAAATTGAACAAACAAAACGTTACACATTAAAAGTGTCAATGTCCTATATTTGATCCAGCAGGAATGAGAAGCTAAACAAAATTCGTTATGGGTTTTACTAAGACAAATATTGTGGCACAAAATAACAAGAATATGATGAAGCATGAATAAAAAAGCTGTATACATTTACTCACCACTGATCTTTAAGAATGTCCAAACATATTGCACCTGTGACTGAGCTGATGTTGGGATGCCAAATTTTTGTGATAAACCGCACCTGAGTTATTGAATAAATAAGCCAGAGAATATTTTAATTAAATCATAATGCACAAAAAGTGGCAAAGACAGTAATAAAACCTTACCTTGGGTGGATTGAATGGATACGTCTCTGGAATTTTAATTTCTAGCTGATATCTACCTCCTGTACAAAATCAAAACATCAACACGTTACAGGAACTTTTTAAGTATCGGTATGCTAAAAGTGCTAAATGTTTAATATCACATGATTAAAAAGGTTGCAGTTTTTTAAATGAGAGGTCAGCGAGGCCTCTTGGTCCATGACATCTGATATTGCGTTACAAAAATGGGCAACCATGCATTTTGATAAGCAGGCTGTGTCTTTAAGAGCCCCTCACCTTCATATGGTGTGTCTGGGGGTCCTGCTATCTCTCCTTTAAGCTCTGTGAAGTTCTCATCCACCAGGTCAACTTTTATCTGGTTTTTGCTTGTCTGCAATGGTGGGAGGTGAAGAAGAATTACAATTTTACCAGACCGACTGTAGTCCTAAGCTAGCATGCTGTCAAACATAAATATGTCCAAGCAGCATAAGCTGACACCTCACGCAACACGAGGGAAAGTTTCCCTCAACTTGTTGCACACTTATAAGTATATATGTAATAAAATTATCTAATGACAGTTCAGGTGAGTGAAGGCTGAATGGTCGTGGCACGTGTAGTTTGCATCTTTATTACTGCACAGAGATAACACCCAAACTATATTTTATTCTTAACCAAGCTAATTTGGCAACCACGACAGGCATGGTAAGTTACTCTGTAATGTTATCGAGGCTGGTTTAAACCTCGCAATACTCATAAATGCTATTAATAACGTTCAAGTAATCGTTACTTTCTTGGCTTTAACGTCCCCAAAGTGGTTGATTGTTGGTTAGCTCTAGTAGCAAAAGGGTGAGTATTGCCGTGACATACACAGTTAGCAGAAGCTAGCAGATCGGCGATTATTAGCAAGACAACAGCTGAGCCAACGACGCGTCATACTCATTCAGCTAAAGAATGGGAAGAAATTATAGCTTCAACTTGGAGTGACACAAGTGATAACAAACCTCTTCGCTTTTAAGCACCTCCTTGAACTCCCGTTTTATCCTCTGAACTGCGATGTTGGCCATGGTTTCCCCCTCGATACCCGTCTGGATGGGGCCTCGTCGCCGTCCGACCTGTTAGCTAACACTAGCTTGTTCTGACTACAGCAGTTCCTCACTTTTTAGATACAGGCTCCAAATAAAAGCTGTAACGTGGTTCGCCGTTCGTGCCGTCAGACCCTCTTATTAGTGAGAGATTCGATTAGTTAAAATAGCTTAACATGTATCTATCATGTCAAATGTGCAACACAATGGTTAGTGCTACAGAAAACATTTTAATACCAAACTGCATGCAGTCTGGGCAAGAGAGTGTCATGTGACCTGAGTCGGCCCGAATCTCTTCTCTCATTGGCTGATTCGTTCACAATGAAATTATTATTATTAATAATAATATTATTGGTTTTGTTGTGTCAACACAAGATTAAGGAAATAGAATTCACATTTTTCCGCAGCTAAGTTATTTCAGTAATTAATAATTTACTCATTCAAAGTGGCAGGTTTGTTTGTATACCAGTTTTTATGTACCAGACAGTTAAAAGTGCTTACATAAAACCTTAAAACACTGAGTTTCATAAAATGGTAGTCTTTTTGTGTGCGTGTGTGTGTTTATCACATACAGTCTCGTGATGAATTTCATTACACAAGTGTTAACCATCATTTGCATCTCAAGATCCTGCTTAGAAACATCTATGTCTGTCTCCTATAAACTTCACACAAATCAAGGACTTTTTTCCCTGGTTGCATCCTTTTGAGACATAAATCAGTACTGAAAAAAGTATTTACACTGAACTAACTTGAAAATTAAACTCAGAAAATAGCTAAATATAGAAATCCAAAGATATGAAGATAATGTCTTCCACGTGTGTTTCCACATATGCTTTATAACTGGACACAGACTAACATAATGCACACACCCCTTTAAGGAAAACCAGGCTCATGTTTCATTCACTAGGTGGCCTCATTGTTCCATGATAGGAGAATAACCCAATCAGTGATAACATAAAACTATACATCCTTTAATAAAGGCTAGTGATAAATACAGTAATATTTAATTGTCACTTAATATATAAACAGAGAAATACATTTTTTTCTTGGCACTAATTTCTGATAAAACTGCACATTGGCCAAATTATAAAAAAAAAAAAAAGAAACGACTGGAGGTGACAAGTGTACAACATGCTTTTTGCCATGTTACTGAGTCAGTCTATGAGGACAGACACACATCGGTGCTCTTTCCTTTCTTTTCCTCCATTTCAGCCTGCTCTTCTGTCTCCGTCTGTCTTGTCTTTGATTTCTTTTGGTGATGACGGCAAAGATGACGACTGCAGCCAGCATAACAGCCGTTATTAGGAGGCAGACACCAAAAATCAGCATCGGTTTGTTGTTGAACAGCCATTCACATATGGAGCAGCTTTCCTGCAGCTCATTAAACTCGCATGGTCGCACAGTGTCATTGCTAGGGAAACCGCTGTGAGTAATGATTCCTCTGTACACAGCAATGGACGCCTTGGCTTTGGATTGGTGTTGGGTTGAGGTGAAAAGGCCGTACTGGGGAACATGTCGATCTTGGAACTTCCAGACGTAAAAACCCTGCAAGTTGACTTTATCAAGATGGTAAGCTGAGAAGGAATAGAAGTGAGAGATTAGAAGAGCTTTTGCAAAATGGGAAATTACTTGAAACACACAAACACCGTAAACAGCACGGCTGACATATTTAAGAAAATAATATTCTTGCATGTGAAACTGCAGGAGAGCCCTGACCGGCAGTATGACAAAATGATATTAATAACACTGCTGCACCAGTGTTTGCTTTTCCCCTTATTTCTGTTTTTATGGTCATGATTTCTTAGTATGACTGTGTTTTATAATAGGAGGCAATTAGACCATTAAACCTGTATCCCATATGGTGCAATAACTGCCTTACCTTTGAGTGCTTCCTGCAGGTAACTTCTGAGGTAGTGCTGCCTGAGTTTATCCTCTGTAATTGCCTGATCATCGATCCCGCTGCCTGTGACAATGACAGGCAGAGCTTTGCCATATCTTTTGCTTACCCATCTCAGCATCTCTCGAAGACCCCAGGGAACTAGAGCCTGACCTAGGCTGGAGGAGGGCCATGTGGGGTCAGAGAGTGTCAAACAGTCATGATCAGGGGTCGGTTTCTTTTTAAAACTGCCCTGGGAGCGGGGATGAGGAGAAACCAAACGGGTGGTAAAATGGTTCAGTGCAATAAAATTCAAAGCCCCTCTCAGCTCATGACGCTCAGTCTCAGTAAAACTAAAAAGCGGGGATACAGGTGGGCCCATTTTTTGTGCTCTCTCTTCCAAGTATTCCTTCATTTCATATGGATAGTCCCCTATCGCCTGCTTCTCCTCATAGCTAGTCCCCAGAAGTGGGTCTAAGAAGCGACCAAGTTCAAATAGAAGGAATCTTTCTGCTGCCACTGTATGTGATTCAAGGAAAGGGTTGGCGGGTTTGGCCCAGTCAGCATGAAGTGCAAGTGATATCAGCCCTTGCTGTTGATTGTAATATTCCCTCTCGTATAACCTCCAAGCTTTTGCATGGGCTAGAAGAAGGTTATGAGCAGCTTGATGCCTCTCTGTCCCATTAGAGTAAACATCTATTAGTCTATTGGGCTCATTAATGGTGATCCAGTATTTAACCCAAGGACCTAGCTCCTGGTAGCAAAGTTCTGCATATTCTTGGAAGGCTTTCACTGTACTGTGTTTTAGCCAGCCCCCAGAGGTATGCAAAGGTGCAGGCAAGCCCAGATTTGGTGCTCTGTGTGTCGGGTAGTACATGATGACCATAGCCTCCAGGTCCAGCTTCTTGAGCTCGGTCAGCACACAGCGGTAGTACCTTTAAGAAATAAAGAGTGCATTACATTCATTCATTGTGTTACACAAAAAAAATACATCCAACTTGGCTGAATTTTAGTGGATTTCAGCATTCATGTTTATGCGTTTTACCTTAAAGCCTCAGAGTTCACATTAGTGCGATCTCCCTGGGGTAAAATCATTGACCAGTTTAGAGCAAAACGGTAATGAGATGCCCCAGTGGATGCAAACAGGCGAAGATGGCCACGAATAGCTAAATAATCAGTGCATTGGGCTGGTCTGGTGTGGAGCTTTACTCCCGGGACCACGTGCAATGATCCATCTCCTGTCAGATTCCAGCTGTACAGCTGAGGGTCGGTAAACTGTGGTGAGAAAGGATAGAACTGTACCTGCAAAAACAAACAAAAAAAATAAACGTCATACCATAATTAATTCATTTTTTACTCATGTGCTTCTTACCTGTAATGTAGAGTCTGCGATACCCCAGTGAAATTGGCAGGGGAAGCGGCCTTTGATCTCTGCGGAGGTTTCATCACTTGGGAAACCATTTTCAGCAACAACACGCCTGTAGTATTGAGCCGTGGTTTTGGGGATCCTGGTTCTGTTTGGTTGGTTAAAGTTGACGTAGAAAAGGCCTCGTCTGATACTGTAGCCATAATTCCACTCAAAACCATCTACCAATGACCAGGCTGAGTAGCCAAACACCTGCACACCATCAAGCTTGATGGCTGTATTAAAACAACAGATAAAAGGATTTGTGTATTTCTCAAACATTTTACTGCACTGGTTACGATTTAAAATCTCCGCAGCTCACCTTGCAAGACTTGGTTGATGAAACTTTTCATTAGGTATATGGCCACTGTGTCTTCCCTTCCCACACTGGCTTCAGAGAACCAACCTCCCTCAGCCACCAGGACACTGAGGTTCTCATACTCCAAATTTAACCAGGACAGGAGGCGTCTCAGGTCTGGAGTTACAGTCTGTCCATTATGGACCAGGTTCCGTCCCAGCCGGAGATTGTTAGGTCCAAACGACAGAGCAAAAAAGTCTGCTGTTTTCTGCACCCAGAGTTTTTCCTCGGGAGTAAATATGGGCATGAGATTTCCGTGCTTCATTTTTAGAGAGACAGGATAGTCCCCTTCACCAAAGATGGGGCTGGCAAACCAGCCAAGAACAGCTTCTATTGATTGCTGACAAAGCGCAATGTTGGAAGCAGTGGCTTGGCCTCTCTGAGGTTCAACCCAATGGGAGCCTAAAACGATTGATACTTTACCCTTTTGAGCTGTGCGGAAGTGAGTGTTGTAGATCTGCCATGCTTTGGCATGTGCCTGAAATTGACAGCGTTATATAAAATGACACACATTATTTTGATTATCTTGCTAAACTGATCACAGAAATGTTGATAAATGTGTGCATGTGTACGTAAATCTTGGATATCGTTGTTGTAAACTGGACGCATCAATTTGGATTGCATGACTATTTTATGCATTTTTATAACACAACTGATTGTTGTTACACAACAAGATAAGAGGCCGACACTGAAAACTGTTTATCATCCCCTTTTAATGCTACAAAGGTTTAAACTGTGTATAAGACATCTCTGCAAATACAACACAAAACTCTGAATGTAATTTTAACCACACAAAGTTGTATTAATACAACACCTCTGGGCCCAGATCCAAAGCAGTTAACAAGAACAACAGTTTTGTTTCATATAAATATTGTTAGAAAGATATCTTACATACTACTACTAAGTTAAATTCAATTTTGTTGACAAGTTAATTCTGCTAACAGATGAGTAAACTCATTTGGTACCTAAAAGCTTCCCTGGCAGAAGTAATAGGTAATAACAGAAGTGTTTACTGGGCAGCTGTAAATCATTATTTTGCTATTTTATCTGCTCTGTCTTTGCTGTATACCTACTCATCTGTGTTTGACTGGAGAAACATAAGAGATTATTAATGAACCATATCTCTGTGACTTCCTGACACACTCCGTTTCCCTCCAGCACAAAAGTGCTGATGTGGTGGACTTTGACCTCAGTGTCTTTACAAGTCTCATGTTTACTTGTCAAAAACCTGTCAATGTAAATATTGCTGATGGCCATCCAGGAGATAAAAGTGATGTTTTTGTATTTAGTTGTCTAAAATGTGTGTTGTAGTTATGATGGATTTAATAGGGTTGTACAATATAATTCTGTCGTATCTGAGTCTGTGTTTGCTTCACTTCTCTGATACTGAACAGAGTTTTTATAGATATAAACATCATTTGACCATCATAAACTAATAAAGATGTAGGAGTTCAAAGTTTGGGTGTGTTTGTAAGTACACAAATTGTTCAAAACTAGTTTAATGATCCCGTGTGACTTACCCTGATCAGGTTGTGGGCTGCAGTAAGAGAGCCCAGAGTACCTCCTTTCTCTCCGGGAGCATGCACACCTGTTCCGTACCCCTGCACAGCCACAAGGTATGGATTATGCATTGTGAGCCAGTACTTAACACGACTCCCAAATGTCCGGAAGCAAAATGCAGCATAATCCTCAAAAAGTCCCAGCAGTGTGTCATTTTTCCAGCCTCCATATTGTTCCTGGAGCACCTGTGGCAGGTCTGAGTGATAAAGGGTGACAATGGGCTCTATTTTCTTTTCCAGAAGGCTCCTAATGAGACAGCTGTAATGCTCGACAGCCAGTGCATTGGGTTCACCGCTGGCATTGCCATCAGGAAAGATCCTGGACCAGGACAGAGAGAAAGAGTATGATCTCACTCTTAGATACTCCAGTGCTGCAACATCTTCTTCCCAGTAGTTGTAGCTGTCACTTGCCACATCCGCAGTTTCTCTGGTTATATTACCACTGACAAAAGAGTGTGTGAAATGGTCCCAAATGGAAGCACCTTTCCCACCCTGGTCCCAAGCTCCTTCAGTCTGGAAAGCAGATGTACCTGAGCCCCAGAGGAATCCCGAAGGGAAGGTATCACGAAGGAAAGACCTGTCTTCGGTGATGGTGTTCTGCTTGAGCTGCTGCCAGATACGCCTGCCCTCCCCAGGGGAACAGGCTGCCTGGTTCCAACAAAACACCAACCACAGAAGGGAGAATAAGAAGCATGGAGGAAAGGGATGGTTCAGCATAGTGAAGTAGTCCACCTTGTCCCAGAAATCCACTTAAAGAGGATAACAAGTGTCAATCAACCGCTTTTTTCATCAAAATAAATTCTCTTCTGATTGACAAGAGATCCATAATGTTGGAAGGTAAAGCGGAAATGCGGTCAAAGCCAGCTGAGTGGGACATTTGAAGCCTGAAGGTGCTGATGAATCCATCTGACAACCTGGTTAGTCTTCCCTATCTCTCTCTCAGTGTACTTCTGCTCCCACTCAGCCCCTCCCTACTACAATAATGTTCACAAATACAAAGGTTGACTCATATCCGAAGACGCTTGTATTACTATACTTCTAAAGCAGGTCTGGCAGATTACTATCACCTTTATTTAAATCCCAATATCATCTTTTGATTATATCACCCTTTGTGTTCTTTTCCCTTTATTTTACAAAAAGTCACAGCTTCACAAAATCTATGATTATAGTTGCATGGACATAATGTGATTGCTGTAAAAGAACATTCTTGTGTCAATTATTAGCTTGTACTCTGATCCTAGCTTTATAAGTAAGAAAGACTCTAAACTGTAGCCACGTTATAATAAAGACACCAACTTGTTTACTGTAGTTTACTTAATTGATGGAGTTTTAAAAAAGAAAACAACTGAAGATAACTTTTGTTGCATTTGCTGTGTAAGGAAAAAGGATGCAGTCATCTGTTTCTTTCCGTTTTTTTCCTTGTCTTGTGGTCAGTGAGTGCTGAGCACATATGCAGCGTTCTGTCCAGATTTTATCAGATAAAATCAGGTGAGGACAGAAACACCACGTTATATAACCTCATTCAATTTAGCTCCTCTTCATGTATTTGTGCCGTTTTGTGACCCTCGGCAGTGCTGGGAAGAGTGTGTGTGTGCGTGTGTGTGTGTGTGTGTTTCACAGCCCATCTGTCTGCACACATACTTGTCTTTCACCAAGCTATGCAATCACATTTAAAACCCATTTTAAAAAATCTTTTTCCTCATCCGTCTTTATTATAAAAGTGTGTATGGCAATCAAGAGTAAACAGCGGTCACCGCAGATACACACCGCTTCAAGGCATTAATGGGTTAGAGGAATTGAGCCGGAAAATGTTCATTTATCACCTCACCTGGCTTCATTGTGGTCACCATGATAATACAGGAAGGTCTGAGCTGTGATTGGGTCATTTAATTCACATAAATCATGTTAGTACACAAGAAACTAAGTTTATGAACTCAAAGAGTCAAACTGAACCAATGAATAATTACCATGTATAACAAATATGTAATAATCAATTGTTTGCCTTTATTTAAAATAATGTTATCCATTACAAAAGGTTTCATTACTTTCATTAGCTTACATTACAAAAGTAAAAGAACTTCCTTTAGTTATAAGCTCTGCTCAGTGAAGAAAGAGGAAGTGAAAAAAGGATGTGTGTAAAAAATAAACATGACTGACAGAAGAACCGTTTTTTTTATTATTTCTGCCCAACTGCAAACCAGTAACACCCCCCCCCACCCCCATTCCCCCCAGCTTCTTTTTTCTTACCGAAAGAGCCAAACAAATGAGAAGCAGAAGCAGATCCTGTAAGACTGAGGATGCTTGTCAAGTATCATTTCGCTTTTTTCTTCAAAGCTTTTCCTTCTTTCCAAGTTGGAGTTTTTTAACCTTTGCTAAGGACCGATTTTTATATTTGGTGCAACGACATTAATCAAAGCGTCTCACTAAAGGTTAGTGTATTCTTCATACTGTCTTTGTACAAATTATACAACTTGCTAAAGTGGTATTTGTGTACTGCCCATGCTATACTGTAACTGCACATGTTTGCACATGCTCAGGTGGAAGAGCAGTTGTCTTTTAACAGGAAGGTTGGGAGTTCAATTCCGGGCTTGAAGTGAAGCCCGGAATTGAACTGAAGTGTCCTTGGGCAAGACACTGAACCCCAACTAGGCCCCCGGTGTGACTATTGGGGTGTGAGTGTGTGTGTGAATGGGTGAATGTAACTGTATAGTGTAAAGCACTTTAACTGGTCGATAAGACTGGAAAAGCGCTATATAAATATAAGTCAATTTACCATTTATACAAATTTATAATATATAGAAGAAAACAATAATAGAATATTTGATATAATTTAAAGTGTATTAAATCATCAGCTTCTTTTAGTATTTTAAATAGCGTACCTATAAAAAGAAACGAATACATGCAGAAAGTATCTGCATTTATTTTACTGACTTTTGGATCCACCTGCATCATCTTAATAACAACTTATATTTCTGACTATCCAATAAAATTCTCATCATGTAGAAGACAAAGCAGGTTATTAATCTATTTAAATATGAACACCCAGGTTTCAATGTTTTATGAACAGATAAACTTATGGGTACCAATGAGCTTGGTCAAGTAAAGCTAGGCTACATATAATATTCCTCTCTGTTTTAAGCAATAAAGTGTAACAAAATCACGAACAGCATTTGTGAAGATCATAATGAAGCTAAACCAACACATTTCCACAGAGGGTTAGGCTTTACGGCACAGACTTTCTTTTTTAACACCACCTTAGTTTTTAGGACAGCATCTTAATAAATGCTGTTGTAATTAGCATGACAGCACCGTTACTCCTGAGTGTGTCCAAGACCGAGGAGCTCAGAGGGAACCAGGCCTTTGCAGTGTCTGCAGATGATTACACATCATTTATTGTATTTAACTATTTTTTGTGTTTTTCTTATGTTATTTTTGTTGATTTTGTATTTTGTCATCTTTGTTGTTTTAAAAGTGCATTACAAATAAAATAGCTGTTGCAGAGTGCCATAAATCTGTGATATACATGATCTCATCTCTGTCTAGGCAAACAATGAGGCCGTCGACCGCAGTCCTCTGGGCAGCGGCCATGTTAGGGGGACTACAGAACTGTGTTCCATCCCCTGATGGCATTGTTGATCGTTCATCCAGGAACCTGTCCTCTGTCCCGATGGACCTGCCGCAGACAGCTGAGTCCGTAGACCTTTCGTGCAACCACATACATCGACTTCACAAAGGAGATTTCAAAAACACAATCTTTCTGAAGTTCCTGAATATGTCATTGAATGGTTTGGAGTTCATTGATGCAGAGACTTTTCTTGACACGCCACTGCTGGAGGATCTGGACCTGTCACACAACAGGCTCCTGAACTTGTCGGGTCAACAGTACCTGCTTCACACAACAAACCTGGCAGCTCTAAACTTGGCCTGGAACCAGTTTCCAAACATGACACTGGGAAGCGAGTTTAATTTCCTGGTAAAACTGGAGAGACTGATGCTTGGAGCAAAGAAGATCAGTATGAATGATTTCAAGAATGTCGCTGAGGTAAAACTGCATACACTGACCCTTTATCTAGAAGAGGAATTAGACTTTGAAAGAGGAAGTCTCATGGATGTCCATGCGCAAAAGCTTCAAATAGTCTTTAATTGCCATCAAACAATGCTCAGGGATTTAGTTGCTGATGCTCTTTCACTCTTTGTTGAAGTAGAGATGAACAATTTGACTGGCAGTTACAAAAACCTAATAACACAGCTTAGCCAGAAAGCAGAGATCCGCACCTCCCATCTTTCTGTTAACAACATGCTAATTGACTGGAAAGAGTTAACTCAATTTTTAAACGCCGCTCTGCGTACATCTATCGTCCATCTGAGTGCTTCCGATGCAGCCATAGACAATCCACCATTATTTGACACCACAGTGACGGAGTCATCAAACATGGAGTCCTTCACGGTCAGGAGGGGAGTTGTGAACTCTTTTTTCTTCTCTCAGGAGGCCATGTGTGACTTTTTTATCGACATGCCAGTAAAGCGTTTAGCAATACTGGAAACTTCAATCATATACATGACGTGTCCAAAGAATAAGAGTGTTATTACTGAGCTAGATTTATCCTACTGTGCTCTGTCTGATTCCATCTTTTCCAGAGTGGAACATGATCAGATAGTTGAATGTCAGACTCTGGTTAACTTAACAAAATTGTCTCTGGTCAACAATAACCTTAAGAACCTCCGGTCATTGAGTAAACGTGTGCAATACATGACATCCCTGCAACACCTGGACATAAGCACTAACTCCCTGGTTTATGATGGTTTCTCTGTGTGTAAATGGCCACCTAACATAATCATGATGAATCTGTCCTCAGGTGGACTTACACACCTTGTTTTTAATTGTCTACCGAAAGGCGTTGAAACACTGGACCTCCAGAACAACCAGATTTCTGTGGTACCACAATCCGTTTTTAAACTGGAAAAACTTTCATCGCTGAATCTAAATTCAAACAAGCTGCGAGATCTGCCAGAGTGCAATGCTTTCCCCCTACTGAACAAGCTCATGCTCAAGTCAAACTCCATTCATGCCCCGTCTGTGAACGGATTGAAAACCTGTCCTGACCTGAAAACCCTGGATGTCAGTCACAACCCCTTCACCTGCACCTGCGCCTTAAGAAACTTTATCCGTTTTGCCAAGAAGGCTGAAAACAGTCACTCTGGGATTGAATTGTCGAGTTGGCCATTGAGCTACTACTGCAGCTACCCAGAGACAGTTAGAGACACAGCTTTGAAAGCCTTCTGGATCCCTGAAGTCTCCTGCAGCGTCAGCCTTCTGGCAGCCACCATCTTGGTTCCCGCAGTGGTATTGATCATCACAGTTGTCTTTCTGTGCCACCGCCTGGATGTTCCATGGTACATGGGCATGATCTGGCAGTGGACCAGAGCCAAACATCGTGCAAGAATGCAACAAGTTCGACCAGAAGATCTCACGGGTGTGGAGTTCCACGCGTTTGTGTCTTACAGCCAGCATGATGAAGACTGGGTGAAGAATTCTCTCCTCCCCAACCTTGAAAGCCCCACGGGTGGGCTCAGGATCTGCCACCATGAGAGAAGTTTTGTTCCAGGAAAGACTATTGTACAGAACATTATGAGCTGTGTGGAGAAAAGCCGCCGCTCTGTGTTCGTGCTCTCTGCTCACTTTGTTAGGAGTGAATGGTGCCATTATGAGCTGTACTTTGCCAGCCACCAACGTCTTTCTCTAGGTACAGACAGTATTGTGCTGGTGCTGCTTGAGCCTCTGCCTCAATACTTGATCCCATCCAAGTACTACCAGCTCAAGTCCATGATGAGCCGCCACACCTATCTGGAATGGCCTCAGGACAAAGGCAAACACAGGCTTTTCTGGGCTAACCTCAGAGCTGCCCTACAGGCTGACCTGCCAAATGACACAGGAATAAATGAGTGATTGTGAAAAGGGAGTATCTCTGGGACACTGGAAAAAAAAGTTTTTTTAAACATTACAATTGAGACAATTTTTAAATGTGGAATTTTTGTGAGATTTTATAGTTAATGTGGAAGAGTCACATGCTAGCATGACAGAAAATGTTAAATCATTTAACTCTTTGGGTGAAACTTAATGAAAACGTACACATTGTGAAACATTTTATTTATTTTTTTCCTTCCTCAATACTAAGTCCCACTAAACATCATAATGCAAATTGTGCTTAAGCACATCACTGTAAGGTAACACCGCAATTTCATTCTCATAAGAAACGAAGCCACACACACACACACACACACTGTACAGTGAAAATGACATCACTTCCAGCTCTTTGAAAGTAGAGTCCAAAAGGTCCAGTTTTAAGGCAAACGGATTCCTTTTCTTAAGTTTGATGATGGAAGTAAAAAAAATCAAGATAACTGGATATGTGTTGATTATTTGAAGTCAAAACAATCATTCAACTGACTTAAAACTGTGGCAGCAAAAGGATGAAAAGCCCTGAGCCAAGTGTCAAGGAAGGGACTGAATGATGATTATTTTCTCGTTGATACAGAAACGATGTAGCACGTTCAGCAGGTTTTCTCCACAACGTGACACTTGCCTCTCCATGGCCAGACGAAAATCCTCCTTTACTCCTTTGGTGATTCCTCGAGTCACCGTGTGATGTCTGCAAAGGGAAAGGACACAAAAGATAAAAATAAACAACATAAACATGGCCGTAAATATGTTCTTATAAGCTGACTGACATACACAGACACTGAGAACTAGTTGGACTATCAGTAAATACAGATAAACACATGGAAACAGCATGTTTCTTTTTCTCTGAACGCATAAATCATATAATTAAGTTAAAACAACATATGCTACATTAAAGTAACTCAAAACCATAGAAAACATGTCCACAAATGAAATGAGTTTGTCATGAAAGAGGCAAACAACTAAACTGACAACCGTACAACAACACCAACATCATCGTCATATAACAACAGTGATGACCACAGAAAGAGGAATAATGGCTCAAATAAATGAACGCCGACAGGAAATCAAAGAACGACTAACTCTTGATGTAAAATGACAGGCCCAAATTAAAACTGGGGATGACAAGCCTTGAAGCAGGGAATGAAGGAAGGGTGACTGGTGTGGGCGGGATGGGGACTGTGGGAGGAGGGGCCTGGGGTACCTGTCCATCGTCTGCACCCCTTGTAGCAGAAGGGTATTTAACTCCGCCCCCAGCGCGGGGCTAGGGTTCCTGAGGGACAGCAACATTCAACAACTCTGTCAGTGAGGCTTCATTCAAGTGTCTCAACTGCTACAGCAACGAACCAAGGACTTTGATTACAACTTTGATTTTGACCACAAAGCCCTTCATGTTACGAGGCCCGCTCCATTAACAGGTTATTCAGTTCAGAGTGAAATTTCCCCCACAGGCCGTGTCTACGTATATTATCAGTAAATAGCACTGCGCTCTTTAAAACACACACCAAAAGAACGGGAGAGTGCAGTCACCATGCCAACTGAAAAACACACTGAATGCAGGTTGCTTACTTAATCAGCATTCCCTGATTGGGCAGCAGCTCCAGCTGAATCCTTCCTCCCTCCGGAGTACGCAGATAGGCAAACTCCTCCAACATGTCAATATCTGAGTTAAATCATGAGCTTATGGAAACCAACGTCCTGAACATGAGAGCTACGTGTCGTGCAAACATGTTCCATCAGCTTTGACAGCACTGAGAAGGAGTAGTTACAGAAAAGGATACTGGTAACATAGTTGAAGAAGTTCTCGTACTGGAAACTGCCTTGTTGGCAGATTTTATCCACTGCTTTTAAAAACAGCATTTCCCCTTGTGGCCAGTTGTACTGCAGGAGCACCACCACATGACCGAGAGACAGGTCGTCACGATTGTCTGCAAAGGCTCGGAGCTGCACGACCACAGCGAGAAACAACATGGTTACATTCAAGTGTTTTCTGTTTAAAAGCCACACATATAAATCTGACATTTCCAGTGACATAATCTAATAAGAAAGACTTTACAAACCGAATTACCTTGAAGCAAGCAAGCATCAGCTGGAGACAGAAAGGTAGCACGGCTTTGTTGGTGCAAGGAAGCAATCGGAGGTCATTACCTAGTTAGGACAAAAGGAGAATGTTCTAATCAATTAACCTATTTGATCATGTAATTATTAAGACTCCTGTTTATGCATTTCAAAAGGAGAAATAATTGTAGCTTTAACAATGTGTTTTGTGTAATAAAGTGTTCTAAAATCAGAAAAGTGCAACTGGTTGTACTGTATTATAATGTAAGTGCTCAGTCCAGATATTACATAATATTATACGTTAACGATAATAAAGTGTTTTGCATCTGTATATTTTAATTTACTATGCAGAATAATAAAGAAAAAATTACCTTTCCTAGTCTTGGTCCTGATTTTGCCCTGGTCTTCTAAAGCTTTTGCTGGTTCTAGGTTTGGGGGAACCAGTCCACTAACAACATCAAGCAGCTTTTCACAGGCCATCTGATACACAAAGAGCAACACATTAAGCACTCACATGGCAAAGCTATTAAGCAAAACACTTCTACTTTACTGATCAATATATTCAAAGGTTAGATTCTGAGATGCTGTGAGATCTGTTTATGTCAGAAACTGTATAAGCAGAGACATGTATAAGAGATTGCACCAACACCACCATCTTCAGGCCAATGGGTGTGTTTGATTCCTTTTTGTGCCATAAAATATTACATAATGGCACACATTTTGCCAAATTTTGTGGTTAAAAACAGCAAAACCCAGGAGTGCTGTATTAATAACGTCTGAACAATTTTCACATGCAAATGGAAAAGAGGCAGAAATTACCACTCAATTTAGTAGAAAAACAAAACGTAGTGTGTCCCAGTTGTACAAACAAAAGCAAACAGAAGTAGATCTCTACATAAAATCTGATTAAAAAGTGTCAGGTGATGTGCACATGTATACCCGATACTCTCCAAGTGCGTAGTGGCAGGATGCCTGCTGTATGAGGGCCCTGTGGTGCTCCAGGCTGGTCTGACCCGACGGGCTCTGCTGCCCCGACAGAGGCTGCTGCACTGCAGCCATCTGATGCAGGCTGGAGAGAGCCTTACGATACTGGCCCTGAAAAAAAAAACACAAATTATAAAGTTAAAACCCCTTTTCAGGCAGATATTAAAAAAAAATATCAGTAAGTAACAAGTATCAACTACTTCTTGCCATGTTTTATAAATCAGTAATTATCACAGACTCACTAAATCTTGTTCATAGTTCTGCAAACACATTTAGTTTATTACAAAACCACACATTTTGGTTTAATTTTAAACTGCAGCCTATGCAGCTTGCATCTAAATGATAATATTGATTTTTCAGGGCATTTAACATGTTAATTTCATATAAAAAAATCCCAAAAACAAATAGTTTTCTTTGAGAAAGCAGTTGATCTTTTCTAAAACAGGAGAGAAAAATAGAGATCCTTGCCTGGTATATAATCATATCGGTGAGGAATATTCTGAACCACAGCCAACCATCTGTTTTCCATGCAGCACAAATCTTCTTAAACTCTGAGACATTAAAAAAAGCAAAGTTAATTTGAATAAAGCTCCAATCGTGTCACTAATTCAGTGAACTGTATAGTTCTACACCAGTAAAACAGGTTTTTGCACCACTGGTAAATGTTACTGGATCTACTTTATAACTGTGCAACAACCCAATTTATATGTTTAGACATAAAAAAACAAATGTTAGTGATGCTTACCAGTTTCTAGACTCTCGTGGGAGTGAAGTAGATCCCAGCTTTCTCTCGCTGTGCGGAAGCTATCAAGCGTGTCTGACCAGCCAGGCATCTCAGTCTTTTTAACTAAAATGTGGCGACCTCTACTTTTAGCCAGACCCTCTTCATCATCTGAGCTCTACAAAAATACAATGAACACAAAGTACATTTGTTATGTGCCATTAAAGAGCAAACTTGCTTTTTACAAGAATATCAAAACATTTAAGATTTCAAATCACTCCTTACCATCGTCTTCTCTCTCCCATCGGCCAGTTTACGTTTTTTATGTACATGTTTCAATAGTCCCCTATCCATGTCCACATCGCTGTATACTGAACTCAAATCCTCGACCAGGATCCACGGTCCAGAACTCAATGCACTGAACGCTGCAAAGCATAAACACATCCACCTTTAATCCACAAGGGAAGAGGGGAGGAAACACAAACTGTGTGGAATCAGAAAGATGGAGGCTTACATTGGAACAATGCAGGTTGTACAGCAGAGACATAAAAAAAGGCACTGCGGAAGAGGACAAGAGCAGCACAGATGACCACCTGACTGCAGCAGCGAGACCTGGTATCACCTTCTAGACCAGGCAGGTAACGACATAGCTCCTTCACCCTCTGCAGCATGTCCACATAACCCCTACAGCACAAACACAAAACATATTTGTTAAAAAACAAGTTTGTCAGTTAGGTAAAGTAAACCTTAACTTTTCCATATTCTTTCCTGTTTTTATTCATATCAGCAGTCTTTAAAATTGACCACAATGTTAAATCAAGTTGCTCCTAAAAACATTCCACATCTGTAGCATTAGACTGCGATGATTGTCTGACTTAATAAAAATCAGCAACAGACCATATTTTCCAAACTGCCACTGAGCATAACAACTCTACAAACAGTATTAACTGAATAACTAGAGACGTAAGAGACTGATAATTTACCTTTGTCCGTTGTCGCCCTGCCACTCGCAGCGTGCTCCGACCACAGCGAGAATATCAAGAAGCCTTTCCCAAGGTTCTGCCACCACCGAAGATTTCTCCGACAGGCCATCAATTACGTAGCGCTGGGAGCCTCTGGACACACCGGGGGATTTCAGACTCCCACCCTCTTGGGACCCTGACAGACAAATTGAAAGAAACTGTCAGGCTGAAACTGAATAGAAAATATAACAATGTAAATTCTAACATAAAAAATACTACTGGCTTAAACTAAAATAAAAAACTGACTCAAAGGTGAATCCAAACCTTGCAACTGTACATCAGGTGACGGTCCACGAGTAACATAACCAATGTAGAATTCAGCTGCTTTTATTATGTATTTCTGCATTAAGCTTGCTGGCAGGCGCATGTCCATGTTATTAATGACCAGAGGAAGGACATCACACACTGTAAGAGTGACATAAAGAAAGTGTATATTTTACTTATTATGGGCAAATGTAAAAAAAAAAAAAAAAGATTTCATTAATAATCTTCACTGACCAAAAAGTTTTCTGAAGCAGTTGACAGGAGTTTCCACATTTTCTGATGCTTCTGCTTCCAATAGCGTTTCTCCTAAACTGACCTACCAATACAAGATAGTGTTACCATTTACTGAGTTGCACATTTACCTCCCAAATACACAAGAATTATGTCGTTAGTACATACACCATGTTGAACCACAGACTCTGGAAAGCGCTTGAGAAGAAGCAAAAGCATCTCTGCTTTTTCCAAAGTGTTGAAGCATTGCTCTGTAGCTTTCAACAGCATTTCACACTGCACTCGACCAGGCAGCGTCTCAAAAAGACCTAAAATGGGAAAACAGACACTCTGACTACAAACAACTTTCCTCCCATTTCTAGTTCTGCTTCATTTCATGCTTTTTTTAGACTAAACTTTTATAATAATACAGTGAAGCTCATACCTCTGAGAAACTGTGCATGCTTGTCCTGAGAGTCACTACGCAGGGCAGCTGTTATGACGCTGATCTCACGCCAAACGATTGGCTGATCTGGAAAATTTATAAACCTTAACATGTAAACAAATAATGGGAAATGTTAGTATAGGGTAGATAAACGGTGCTTGAAATAAATACTGACAGTGCTGTAACTTACATGTCATACAGAAGTCTCCCTGCCGAGGCAGTCCTTTCTGCATTGCGTTCAATAATGTACATTTCATACTGTAAAAACAATGTAAAGAAACATTTACATTGTAATCGATTTACAGGTGACACGTTCAATGAATTTTTGATATCCTATGTTACCTGTATGTTGAAATCGGTTGGGTAAAGAGTTCTTGCTGTTATGAGCCAAGCTTTAGCTGCACAGGGATCACCAGAGACCAATTCCTGAGCTCTTTTCACCAAAAACTCACAGTCTTTTTGCGCTGACGACATTGCACATTAATTACTTTGATTAAACGGACAGACCTAAAAACTAGCAATTTATTACACGTGGTTTCTTGCTAAATTCTCTGAAATACAGATAAGGTCGTTAGCACTTGTCTGCTAAATATAAAGATACTGTTAGCTCGTATATAACGGTAGCTAGCTAGCTTCAGCTCTTAGACTAAAACTTGACATATTTGCCGGACCTATCTACCTTGCAATACGCGATGTTAGTTATTTGTAGAAATATTACGACAATTCTTAAAAATAAAAGAGGAGGCCACACAAAACTGTTCGTTTACCAAAGTTAGCCTTATTTACAGACGCTTTCTAACGTAACGTGACGACTGTAGCCTTACGCCGCAGTCGTAAAAACTATCATTTCCGAGTTTCTACTTTACGGTCAGTCAAGTAAGCAATTATAGCAATAGCTAGCGTTCCAGTCGCACAAAATGACGAAATAAACTGTAGAACATTGATGTGTTCTACTCCTAACACATCTTAACTTATTCTTTGTTATAATACTTACATTATTAATACCGTATAATAACATTAAATGAGTCAGCAAATGTAAAACACTTATTTAAAGTGGGTCGTGACTCCGTCCGTATTCTTAGATTGGCACACATTGCGCAGGCGCTAAAGATGCGTTGCTGTCACCTGCTGCTGCTTGTGTACCAGGAACGACCTAGAGCAGTAAGCCATTTACCGTGCAAAAGACAGCACTCTACCTGTCCAGGGGTAGCACAGCGATTGACTGATCAACACGGCAAATAAAAAACATACACGTGAGCTCCGTGCTTACGTGACAGAAACTGTGAGTTCCCTCTGCTTCCTGACTTTTCAATTGATGTCAATCATCAATTGGCGCCTGCCCGTTTTGACTCTAGTCAAGCTAACTTAGCATGCTAGGCTCACTAGGCTTTGCCGCAGCTTGTTGTGGTATTTTGATTCTGTCAGCCCCTCTTCTAGTTATCTTAAAGAAGATAAATGCCTAACTGCTCAACATAATCGAGGAAGTACTTTCTGGCATTGGTGGGTTAGCAAAGATTGCTAAGCAAGCCTCGCACATCGATGTGTGGCAGCTGAGATGGGCATGTTCTCACTTTATTGAATTTTTACCTTCATTTATCTGTTATGACAGTAAAGTAAATGTTTAGTCTTTTACTAACGAAGGAAAATATGACATTTTTCCGTATCAGTATAGGAAATTTAGGAAAACGGACATGTCGCGAGAAGTTATGGAGCTCATGGAGGGCGTGTTTGCTAAAGATTCAGATGTTGTCAATGTATATTTGTTTTCTTCTGCACAAATATGTTTACCCGATCTCTGTGTTTTTAAATATAATGTGGGAAATTCTGTATATTGCATGCAAGTTATATGAAATGAAAGTATATTATAGTGTTTATGTGTAGTCAAATTCGTACTTTTTTAACATAGTAACTGTTATATTTACCACCAAATGGTGGACAAACATTTAGGTTAATTGGGACTATCCACTTGGATCCATTTTCATTTTTGTAGTGGTAAGTCATAACACAATTAATTATTGGACTCTTACCATAGTTGCATCATGAATAAAACCAAAAGTTTGAACTCATAATTATATGTTAGTTCTGTTTGTTTAATCTAAAGCTTTGTTTGGAGATTTCTGCTGCAGGATAGTGGTTTATTTTTTCTTCCTTTGTTTTATTTTTTGTTTGTTTCTTCTTGTTTACACACTGTGGTAGCTTTGTCACTATAGTCTTTTTTGGTTTGTATTTAGATAACATCTTGGCTTCTTACTGTGTATATAAGTCCTATTTAAACACTTGGTTTTAATTAAGATTAGGTTTTGCTTTTATTGGATCACATTTGTGGGTTTTATTATGCTTAATAAGGTGCAGTGTTAACCTATTCATGCTAATAAACCCATTTGATCGTGTCAGTTATAGGGTGCTTGCTGCTTTGGGTAATTAGTGACATGTATACTGGCACCTTTCCATTACTTAGGTTACACTTATTAGGCTGTTGTGTAATAATCCTTATCAGCTAGCCATGGAGACAGTCTATTTGTTCAAGTTTAAAGCAGGTGGTTGCAGCAGTTGCGTCATTGTTATACAGTATATTAGATGCAAAAGAGATTGAGCTATTTAGGAAAGTGTATTGCATGTTATTTGACCAGATATATTAAGGATTGTTTTTTATGGATAAATGCATGCATCTAATGTTTTTCTGTCTGATCTGTGCTTCACAGTGGAGTGCATTGCTGATGTAATGCTGGAGTATCCGCCCAAGATGCACTGAGCCTCCCATGGCTGTTAGCACCATGGACTCTGAGTCAGCCCGGACACCTCAACCCCAGGCCACCCTGACAAAGGGAGGTTCTTCTCTGTTGCCTACTGGGGCTCTGAGCACCTCATTCGGTGCCCATGGGAAGCATTATGTCTGTGGTTCCCTTGCAGCTTGTACCAATATTGTGGTTACCTTTCCCATCCAGAAAGTGCTATTCCGCCAGCAGCTGCATGGTGTGTTTGCATCGGAAGCAGTCCGACAGCTCCAGAGGGATGGGCTGAGGAATCTTTACAGGGGTCTACTGCCTCCATTGCTCCAAAAGAGCACTACAGTGGCCATAATGTTTGGCCTTTATGAAGACTTCTCTAGAGTGCTACTTGAGCAGGCAGGTAGCAGCAGTGTACCAGAGATTGTCACAAGAAGCTTTGCTGCAGCATTGGCAGGAACCACAGAAGCCATCCTTACACCATTTGAGCGGGTACAGACTCTCCTGCAAGACCATCGGCACCACAGCCGCTTCAACAATACAGCCCACACATTTCGGACTCTTCTGACCGAGTACGGTGTCAGAGAGTGTTACCGTGGTCTTGTGCCCATACTCCTGCGTAACGGCCCTAGCAATGTGGTCTTTTTTGGGCTTCGAGGTCCAATTAAAGAGCTACTGCCGGAAGCAACTAACAGGGCCAGTCATTTGGTTAACGATTTTGTATGTGGAGGGTTGTTGGGAGCAGCTCTTGGCATCATGTTTTACCCATTAAATGTGATAAAATCACGGGCTCAGTCACAGGTTGGTGGAGCCTTCCAGCCATGCAGGAACGTGCTGTTAACGGTGTGGAGAGAGAGGGGAGGCAGCTTGCCCATGCTTTTCAGAGGGGCCCACCTCAACTACCACCGTTCGCTTCTTTCCTGGGGCATCATCAACGCCACCTATGAGCTGCTACTGAAGCTCTTATGAGAGGCAGAATCAACAGGACGAAATGGAGATCTGGAGACAAAGACAAAGTATATTAAGGGAAAATGGTGGAAACTGCAAAGTCTGATACAAATGCTCTCTGGTATCTTAGTGAAACAGATTCCATGAATGAGAGATAGAAGAAAAGTTGCACTTCTGACGGGGGCCAACAGTCAGTGTAAGATAACCACCTGCCATTGTTACTTTTTAGTGTTGTCGGTGTACTGAAGACACATTTTAGCCTTCATAAACTGTGCCAGGGTCCAAACAGAATGACCTTGCTTGCTTCATGTATATAAAGAACGAAGGGAGTAAACAGAACTCTTACCAATTTGTTCATCTTTTCTTTTTTTAAGGTCCGATGAAAGGTTTTCTCATTGTTTTGTTTAAGTTTTTCTTTGTCCTGTGTGCCGTGGTGTTTTTAAATACAGTATCCATATGTTTTTAGACCACGAGCGCTTACCCTGTCAAGCAGAGATTCAGCCATGTAAAATCTTCTCTGCTTTTGACCATTTAAAAGTAATAATTCTCATGAACAGAGTAATAAATTGTTGGTCTGTTTGTTTTTCGTCAAGCCCATTTACCACTTATTCAGAGCGCATGCTGAAGAGATAAGAAGGGTAATAACAAAGCTGTGGTTTAATCAGTATTATGGGAAATTCCAGAATAACAGATTTTTTTTTAATTTCTCTCTTTTCACATGATTCATCTATGTGAAATGTTCAGCTAAGTATAGTTTGTTTGATTTTTCTGAAGTGCCACAGGCAGGGGGTGATATAAATTTGGATAACTGCTCAATATATTTGTTTGTACAAGTAACACCCAGATGTGTCTGTTTTTTAAATTTTATTGAAAGAGAATAAAAATCTATTTGATTTAGACTTCTGTTGTAACAAATGAGAGACTGACTTATTTTGCAATTATTTGCTCTTTTTTAGACCAGTGCTTTTTATTGACCTCAAAGCAAAATGTTTTTTTTTCCTCCACATTTGACTCAGTAATTATTTTATTCGTTTCTGTCGCGCTCACACTGATATTTTCCTTCTCTCACGCCTGCTCTCCTCTCTGTCTGTAACATCTGTTGACATAATGGGCTCAAATTTCAAGCTTGAGTAGATGCAGTCACCACTCTGCAGCCCTGCCTGTGTGCAGGAGCTCAATCGGGAAAGGCACGCTGCTTGGACACTTGAGAGACTGAAAAGTAACGGTACCGAGTGAAAACGGGGACGGAGGGTAATGTTCAGTGGCACAAAAAGCTCAAGCTGCCATGTAAATGGACCACTTGGCCTATTTCTTTAGATCTTTTCACTGTAACACACCGTTTACTGGGTTTTACAAGATTTCCTGGCAGTTCCATTGCAGTAGTGAGGCCTTGTATTCCATTTACCAAAGTGGAATACCCTCATTGTTTTTGCGTAACATTAATGTTTTCATGAAGGACGAGTCGCTTCATTTCTTTAAAATGTAATTACCGAACAGCTAAATGAAATATTTTAAACTGGTCCAATAAAACTACAAATAAAGCTGGTTTATGGAGGTTCATATGGGCCATGTAGTTTGTCAGCCATTGTCAAACCATTTGTGTTTATGTGGTGCCTTGTTGAGTACTTCTATAGATTACTGCACCAAGAGGTCAGACTGCAGATAAAGATCAGATTAAGGACACTCTGACACAAGGACTTTGGATTGGGAAGGGTTGAGCCTCTGTGTTTACAAAGCCTTTCAGCTGGCACTTTCTCTTTACTAAATCACATGTGCAGGAGTTATCAAAGATAAAATCTTTCATTTTCTACAGAAGTAAAGATGAGTTTTAGTGGCTCTATAAATGAAAAAATCTACCAAGTAGTAAAACATGAGTGGGAAGGGGAGGATTGGGTTTACTGGTAAATACCACGTGGAAGTGGAAGTGTAGCAATCCCAACACTGAGAAAGGAATCCCATAGTAATCCTTTACAGGTTCAGAGATCTGTGTAAACACTTTTACCTTGCTGTTGGGAAAATCTTCACTCCAGAAATCCTGACAGTAACGTTTGATTTGCAACGATGTATAAAAGACCCAAGATTAAATGATCGTGTTCATGTGAATCTTATGTCGGTACATAACTCAGATGCACACAAGGACGATTAAAGTCAGTGTGTCATTTATTCCCAAACAATACATTTCCCATCACATTGACCTTGTACATAGGTACGGAAAAGGGACTGCTTATGTAGAAACATGGTTATGTTTTGTTTTAGGCCAAAAAGCACAAAATCCTGCTCAGTGATATTCCTATACAGTTACACATGGGCGACACAGGTCCTCCTTTCTGTTTGAGCCTGCTGATTGAACCGGAGACACCACTTGAGACCATAAAATAACAAGATGTTAGTGTAGTGATGGGACAAAAATACTGGGTATTAGCATTGTGGCATTTGGATACTGTTAAGTCTCAATGCATTTGTTTTCTTTTCTTAATCAGTCAGGAAAATTTCCCTTTAAACACCCTACCTCTCAGCTGTCTCTTGGTTTGGCTAACCCCTACATATTTGTAAAGACAATTACTGACTAATATGTCTAAATTACCATTCTGTTGTCAAGTGTGGCTTGAGTAAATCCTTAAAATCAGGTGGCTCCTCTATGTTGTAAAATGGCAGCTGATTGGTGAATACTATACATCAGTATACAGATCGACCAATGTATTAATTTTACTGACAATTCACATATATCAGTATAGACAAGAGTCTTTTTATTGGCAAATGACTTTGCCATGCAACATTGCCAAATGTTGCAATCCATAAAGCAGGAAGTTTTTCCAAAACAAGACAAAAGCCAACATTCAAACAAAGAAAACACCCGTTGTACTCAAACAAACACAATTCTGCCGTTGTTTTTAATGTTAGCACGAAAAATAAAAAGTCAAAATACAGTGTGGGGATTGAGGAGTTTATGTTTGCATAGGCATAAACTAAAGTTAGGACACAGTTTTCTATCTACAGTTCTGACCCCAGCATGAAGCAATCATTCCATCCATCAATATCATGTCAATACAGTGGTGTCCAAAAAGGAAACCGTAGCAGGGAACAGTTGTGGCTCAGTGTTGTCTTAAGACTTTGGATCGTTGCTACATCTGGACAGAGTTTAACAGTCACCCATGTGCCAAGTCAGAAACATGTCAACTACATCATTAGGTCCCCTGTTTTGCTGCTTGGACATTACCCACGCATTCCAAGAAAAAAATATATATGTAGTGTCCTTTGGATGAAAACTAGATAGTTATAATACTGCATACATTTGGGTAATGGTTTCCATGAAGCATTCACACAGTTTGGACAAGTAAGGGATAAAAAAAACACTTTACACTGGTTATGTGTTCCACAAGAAGGTGCAATCTGTAACAGTCAAAAGTGCTCTCCCTGCTGTGTAGTGGTTAAGTTTTGTATCCCATAATCTGTGACTGTATTGTTTAAAAAACTAAATACTAAAAAAGGTGCAAACTGCACATATAAAACCAAACAGTTTAGTACTCTATTTCACATGTGAGATAAAGTATTTTTTTGCTTTTTGCACTGTAATAATAAACTTGAAAGTGACAATTTACAGATTACACCTTGTGAAATGGACAAATATTTAAAGCAGCAAAAAACATAATAATAATAATAATAATAATAATACTGTCTCAAAGAGAAGAGATATTAAAACTTCCAGTGACATCCTTTTTTGTTTCCTTACCAGAGACCTGTAGATCACAGATCGTGGTGCAAACATTGTAAAAATAAATACATAAATACGTACATGTATAATCCATCCTTACATACATACGCATATTGTATCATAAAATAAGAGAATTATAAGATAATTATAAAATTCATATTTACAAATGCATAGTCCATATACGTCCAAGGAGAGACATTTCCTCTCGTCTTTCGGATACGGTGTGGTGCCATAATGTGTAATGTGGCCGTGGTGTGCATGGCACTTACTGTACATGAATACAGGAGTTACACACTCGATAGCTCTGTGCTGTTTCCTCGTCTCATCTCAGGAGTCTAGAGGTTTTAAGTGGATAAAAAGTTCACAGGTCAAAAGTTGAGAGGTACATGGCCTGGCGTGTCTGTGGCATCTAGTGTGCGTGTCCGGAAGAGTTGTGTGAGTGCAAATACAGATGAGATTAGCACAGTGCAGCGTTTGGCTAGTAGCCGCACCCCGTCACCCTCGCTCTGACCCTGTGCAGACCCAGTGAGCCCAGCACTCTTACTCCCAACTCCTGAACCAGTTCCTGCTGTCTCAACAGCCCCAACAAACTCTCTATATAAACCCACTATTTCCTTTAACTTGTCCATGGCCTGCTGGTCATTATCATCCTCCTGATTGTGGACCAGACTTGCTTTATGGCACATGTCACAGCCAGGACAGGGATTTGTTCGTAAGCAGGCTGCTGACAACTGAACCAGGGCACTGAAGCTATTGGATAAAGAACGTAGTGCTTCATCAGGTGCCCAGCCAACACGTGTAGCACGTTGACAGCCAGATGCCAATCGTCGAGCCTCTGCCTGGAGAAGACTCCTCTCAGCCTCTGTCATGGTGGTACAGCTTATCCCAGGGCAATTTAGGCTTGCTGCAGATGTAGTACCATGCTCAGTTCCATTGTGATTAAGGTCAGTTCCTACTTTTATGCCTGTGCTCTCCAATTTTAAATTTTGTTGTGGCTGTTCAAGTGCTGCCCTCTCTAACACCAGAAGAAGCTGATCTATATCTTGACGCAGAGAAGAAAAGCCTCCCTTTAGCCCCCCATAGTTTTTGTTGGTAAGAGAACGAAGAGGGCCGCCGAGGGAAGTCGTGGGTGAAACTGGACATGAAACTACAGGACTCAATTCGGAGGAAGCAGTGGAGAAAGTAGAAAGTGGACGAGGATTATCCCTCAGCAGTGACAGGATATTGGGTTTTGGCGAGGGTAATGTTGGAGAAGGTGCATTTGGGGGTCGGGCAGGTTTTGGACGTATGCGTTGGGAGAACTCATAAACAGTGAGCTCCTCGTCGAAGCTAATACCATCTTCAGCGTCTCCACTGAAGCAGTTGGCGTAGACAGTGCGGCAGCCGCAAGCTTCCCGGTGTTGCTGTGGTGGAGTAGTGTCGGCTGCAGAGGATGTAGGTGAATCGCCTCCGATCTGCATGCTCGACACACCTCCCAATCCCACTACTGAATGAGACCGAGACTGAGGCTGCTCTGAGGAAACACTGCCACTGTGTGCACTATTTTCTCTAAAACTCAGATTAGGATGTGAGCCATTTGTCCCTGTGGACCTTTTTATTTGTGAGCTCACTTCCTGGGCCTCTTTAATGGTTGCTATAACAACCTCAGCTCCTTCATCTAAAAGGCTCACTTTACTTCCTGACTTTAAGGCCACCATTTCTTTCTCCTTGACAGGGGTTCTGTTTAGGTCTGATAAACCACTTGCTACAGACAAACCAGAGCCAAAGCCAGATGTGTCTCCGTTAATAGAGCTTGTAGAAGGATAGTCTAGAGTTCCTAGAATCTCCTGGGAACGGGTCATATACCAAGGCAAAGACTGGATCTTCCCTCTCAAGGCAGAAGCTGGTAGTCTGCCTCCTAGACTAGAAGAACTAGTTCTCAGATCAGATCCTGAACCAGACTTTCCGGACTCTCTGGTCTCAAAATCCCCAACACCTTTAGAGTTAGCTGAGATGAGCGATGTGGTAAGAGTAATTGGTGCATCTGAATTTTTGGGTGATAAACTCTCGTGGCTCAGAGAGACTCCCCTAGGTCCTGATTGGATGTTGCCATTACGGCTGCTCCAAGGGTGTATTCCATTTGGTGGACTGACCACATCCTTAAAGATCCCTTTGTTTGGATCAGTGGGGGAGACAGGAGAGCTCGCAGGTAGCGATAATGGGTGAAGATTTAAGGGAGAAGTGGGTTTGGGAGGTACAGGAGGGGGGGCAGATAGTTTTGTCCCTGAATTGGGGAGATTGATAGGGGACAGATTTGGTCGCTTTTTCTTCAGGTTAGCTTCATTGCTTTTCCCCTCAATTATAGGAGGCTCCTTTCTATCAGGAATGCATGTTTTGTCTTTGAAGAATACTTTTGACCCATTTTCACACAAGTCTTTATTTGGTTTTGGACTACTTTCTTGTCTCTTTTCCTCAGTTTGGGGATTTGTGGTGCTTGCTGGTTGCTTGTTACATCGCACTGCTGTGATCAGGGATGATGACATAGGCAATCCACCTGATGTGACAGACTTAAACTCCATAGTATCTGGCTCCATTTCCAGTAGTTCAGAAGACAAACGTCCAGTGGCATCCCCATTACATTGGGCATATGATCTTCCATGCTGGGGCGACTTGGGAGGAACAATTTGAGGTTTGGGAGGTAGTTGGGGCTTAGGTGCCAATGGTGGTTTGACCTTAACTTCAGGTTTCTGGGATGGTCCTGAAGAACTGGGTTGTTGACTGATCAGTTGAGTTGTGGGACCTTGTACTGTCTCTGATTCCTTCTTAGTTTTATAGTGGGATTTACTGGTAAGGGGGGATGATGGTTCTTTCCGTGGGACAGCGGGAAGACCATTCCAGGTTCCACTCAAACGATTAGCATTTCGCCGGTCAGCCAGCTCAGCATCTGCAAAAGATAAGCCAAAACAAAGCAATTAACAAAGAAATTGCTTGTTTATTTTATAGAAATCCTCAAGCCTTTTTTAATTTAATGCACCATAATGCATTAAAGGAAAGGATAGCAGTTAGTTAAAACAAACATATGGTAAACAAACCTGATAGATCAGGAACTGGTGGAGTAAATCTCTCCTGTGCATCAAAAAACTCATCTTCTGACTCCGAGACGTTGTCTTTAGCCAAGAGTGCTGGTTTGGGGTTGGGTGAAGGAGTCAGAAACAGACTGTCCTCATCCTTGGACAAGCGGTTGCCAGCCTGTCCTGCTTTGTTTCCAGGAATTGAACTTGTTCTAACTGGAACTTTGGGGGGGATCTTTTTCTTCCTTTTGATGGGTGATCTTTCAAACGGTATGCTGTCAATCATTCTCAAATCTCTTGAACTCGGGATTTTAGAAATTCGCCTAAGTTCCTCAACTCCTAGATCTTCTTCATCCTCATCATCATCACTCGTAGCCCCAGGTGGGCTCGGCAGGAAATCAGCCTTGGAAAGCTCAGCAAAGCAGAGGCAAGAGTTGTCGTTTCCACGATAGTTCAGGTTGGTTGGGCGCACAGGCCCTTGGTGCCGTTTTGGCTCCAGGAGGTAGGGGTGGTGAACATCTAAGCTTGTTAGCTCATCGCCTGTGCGTGGTCCGCGAAGTGCATCCGTGCGAGACAGGACTTTGGATGCAGCACTGCTGTCCTCTAGGGCAGCGCTCAAGGAACCACTTGACAAACTGGAAAAGCTGCTGGTGACTCGTGGGTCGGTGTGGTACCAGTTGGTCTCCAGGTTGATCTCTTCATCCATAACACTGAATTTACGAAGACCATTTCCTGTTGCTCCTCCCTCCTCTTCGCTATCAATTTCTTTACTTTCGGTTGTTACTATTATCTTCACTTCCTGTTTACCTTTGTGCTCCTCTCTCTCTCTCCTCTCTTCCTCCCTCCTCTTTCCTTCCTCCTCTCTCCTCCTCTCTTCCCAGTCTTGACTTGCTGGATCTGGGCGTTTGTAACTCTGAGAATCCATTGGATCATCTTCATCTGAAGAGTCATCTGAGTCGCTGCAGCAGCGAGACACATAACCTAATGTACAAAAACCAAACAAGCAAAACAAAGTTTTACTGCACAAATACAAGAGAGGTGTGTTTAGTTATTGAATTATTAAATGAATATGCTGTCTTTTTCTATCCGTACCCGTACAGGCTTCATTCATAGTGTGAAAATGTCTATCAAAAGGCCAAAGCCAGAAAGTTACAAAACATTTTTTGCTCACTTGATAGGGATTCATAGCACAGGCCCTCTATAACGGCGAACTTCCCACACACACCTTCTTCAGCAGGAATCCGGTGCACCCTCACTTTCGGGCGCCCCAGACGGAAGACATTAACACTTGGATCCACCAGGAGTTTGCAGTAGCCTCCCAGCAGACACCCTAAGTCTTTGGCTGCCAGAGAGTCCATCAGTAAGGCAAAGGGCTGAGAGTGGGAGGGTATTGCAGAAGATAAGGTAAGGCAGTAGTGATTAAAGCCAAAGGGTAAGAGGGAAAAGCGATAGAGTGGGAAAAAGAAGGAGAGATAGTCACCTTTGGGTCAGTGAATTAGCACTGTAAAGCTACCACAATCTCCCTGAGGCTGCATATTGTAAGGTTGGAGAAAGAATGCCTGACCTATATTTACTCTAGCTTAAACATTGATAGATAAATAGTGTTGAGTGCATGCTCATTTTTCATATCTGTGTCAGTGTCTACATATTCATGAATAATAGAAGAAGTGACTAAACATCATGCTGGGTTTTTCATACCTTCATATCATGCAGTGAGATACGCAGCAGGCTGACTTTGTCTGACTCTGACAGCAGCTCCACTCGGCTGATGTTGCTGAACTCAACCAGAGTAGAGATCACATTGAGCTTGTGGTTGATTATCTGGCTCATCCCGTACTTGGCTCCCACTAGCAAGCTGACCAAAACTTCCCTGTCCTGAAGCTGCGTGTAAGTGGCAAAAAATAGACAAAAAGCTACATGAGTTTTACCACATATAGTTTAGGAGTTGGACCCACCAACCACATAAAGGAAATGTAGCTCCTGATAAGTTGCTTTAGATTTTAGGGGTGAACAAACATTCTAATAAAGATAAACAGTGACATTAACATTATGTAACGTTCAGTCAATGACTACAGAATGGAAAAAAAGTTATATATCCTTACCATCATTGTAGCTGTGTAAGATCGTCCCCCGTAAGAAATGAGCTCTCCAAGCTGAGTAAGGTATGCCAACCGGGCCTGACTAGCCGATATTACCTAAAAAACAGAGAAAAGATGCAAATAGCGACTTGTTAAAGTAAGAGCAGGCCAGTCAGAATGTCTAAAACTCCAGTAAGCACAAAAACATAAGCCCTGGATTTAATTCCCTCTATTTAATTACCCTCCCACTCACCATTTTTCTTTCTTTCAGCCTTCTGTCATTCTGCCGTTAAACCAGAGAGATTAGCAGTCTCTATAAGCTTTAGCTAAAAAAGTACCCCAAAGCCTCTAATAAACTGTCACTATCTGTCTCTTAATGTCTTTCTGTGCTTCCTTCTAGTCATCCGTCAATCCTCATATACCTTCTGGCGTGGCTCTAGCAGGGACTGAATTTTTTTGAGGTGGTAGCTGATGGCTTTCCTCAGGTCCTTTTCCCTCATATTACTCAGCAGCGTAGGAGAGATAAAGCTGTCCAAGCCAAACTCCTTTCTGTCAACGCACACAGGAATGAGCAGAACATGAACAAAAACAACTCCATTACTTTATTAGCACCTCAAACCAAGCTAACACACCTAACGGTCATTTTTTCATATTGTAGCTAAGCACAGAATGGTATGCCCACTTGTCTTATAACTTATCTAAACCATTTTTCAGGTCATCATATGACTGAAAAACAGTCATATGTTGGTGTTTCAGTCATATGATGGTGTGAAATTTCTGCCTTTACAAGCATAGCTATAGGTTTTGTTAAACATGTTAGACTAGATAAAGAATGACCTGGAAAACTGCTAAAGTCAATAGAAACCAAGATGCTGTTTATAATTAGAAAGCTATTGAGACTTTTTTAAATGACCAGATAACCAAAGATGCAAACCCTACATGTGGAGTATGTGAAAAACAAAAAGCAAGAGGACTATTTATTAGTAAAAACACGTAAAACATGTAAATACATGTGTTAAAATAACAAAATAAAAAATATTAGTGTTTGATAATCAATAATGTGTGATAAAGTGATGTTAAAAAAAAAGCTTATATGTAATATATGAAGTAAACATGCCGGCTTGTGTTTATCACACCTGCTACTAGGTGTTACTGCACATCTACATCTTAGCTGATCATCCTGTAACCTGTAGCTAACCATTTCCAAGATGAAGCAAAAAAGCATCATTCTGTTGTAAACATGGATATTTCTGAATGCTGTTAACGTGATAATGCACCGTGCATGCATCAAGGACAAGATCTTTTGGGGAAATTAGTTATGCTTGTGTTTTTGTTCACTTTGATACATTTCCACTTACAGGTTGAGACTCATTTTCACCAAGTGCACATGTCCATCACATTAATAGGTTGCATAAGATTTAGTACACTCATCCCAGACTAATTACAATAATTGCAGCAGCAGAGTATCTCACCTCTTTGACCAATAAAGTTACCGGTACACAAGCTACAGTAAGGACAGAGAGGTCCTCAGTGACCCCTCAAAGTGTCACCCTAAAATGACCCAGACACACACATATGACTCACGTAATACTCTTGATAGATGCCCTTGTCTGTCCACAGGTATCTAGTCTCTCATGCATGTGCAGGGCAGCCAGACGGAGTGCTGTGTTACACTTCATCTCTACTGCAAACCGCTCCTGTAACACATCTCCAACACTCTGCAAACACATAATCACAGTTTAATGCATAAGGACATTACGTATATACATTTACAATGCATTGGACTTATAGCAGCATATTTTATAGGACAAGGCTGCTTACTTCTATAGCACAGTTCAACAACAATGCAACAGAAGAGAAAAAAAGCTGTTACATAAAGCTGTTTTTAAAACCGGTTCAAGTTTAGAAATTTTTTAAATAGCTGCGTAAATTTGTACGAGTGCAGATTTTTTATTGCCTTTCATATTCTAACACATAGTTTAGTACAGAAATGGATGAAACGTGCAACTTAGGAGTATTTTTTAGGTAAATCAGCATTTGGAAACCCAGACCTCCAGCAAACACAGCAAATAAATCAAAACAATACATCAGCATGACATAAGTGGCACTCCCATTGCTTTATTGTGCCATGAAAATATGCACACACGAGTGGCTTTGTGCGGCTTTTTTTGGCTGAAAAGTTGAGTGTCATCAAGTGTTTGTTCACGTTTATTATTTTCTTAAAGGAGAATAAAATACTGAGATGCTCTCAGTATATCCGATTTGAGCAGTTTCATAGGGCTCAAAGATGGGCAGGTAAGACAAATATAAAGTACAGCTACTGATAAGCATCTCTGACCTGTAAAAAGAGGTATTCAAAGGCTGAGGGGTCATCCTGCAGCAGGTCCATGGGGTCTCTGGGGATGAAACAAACCCTGAACAGACATCTGTAATCATGGGAGTCTTTTTTCTGCACCACCTGACGAGAGAAAATAATTTATTTGAAATAAAATGCATTATATTTTAATTAGTTATTTTTCTTCACAGTGTGCCCAATATATGCACTTTTTGTGCATCCTTCACCTTCTGTATGAGCTCATCCTCATGCAGTAGCAGTAGTTTGGTGATGCTATACTGTTGCTCTAGCACCAAGGCAAAGTACTCAATGCCCCGGATGGACAGTTTATCCTTCAGTGTCAGAACAATATCCTGGAATAAAGAAAAGCCAACAGTTCGTTCCTGTTAAACAAACATTTTTCATCCCAGTCTGCTGATGTGTGGACAAATCTGACTTTCCTTTTCAGCTTACTTTTAGCTGGGAATACAAGCTGAAATACAAATATATATGCTGTTTTAACAATAACAAAATGTTCAGGTATGGATCTGCTGCTGGTGAATTGCTGTCTCTAATATCTGTTGTATGAAGCTGCAACTCCAACATGGTTGTTATAAACAATGCAGCTTTCGTGTGCTATACTAGACCTGAAAAATAGAACATGGCTCTAAATAACTGGAATATCTTGATGCTGCCTACAAGCACCACATCACAGCAAATCTATAAAATACATCTTGGAAACCTTTTAAGGTAAAATCCACTCATTGTCAGACTCGTATAAGAAAGTGGGAAGATGTGCTTCCTAATATTATTAGACGACCAAAATAGATTTATAAAGACGTGTTCTTAATGTTCTACATAATCAAAAAGATGAGAAAGATACAGCCCTTCTCTCGCTTGATGCAGAAAAGGC
>JBAMHV010000007.1:19266670-19288415 GCA_037177535.1 Pseudomugil gertrudae
TGTTTCAAATGTAGAGAAGCCAGAGGAACATTTGTTCACTGCATATGGGAATGTAATGTAATCCGGGGCTTTTGGCAAGAGGTGATGAGCACAATTAATCACATTTTATTTACAAACATTCTGTTAGATTCCAAATTGATACTATTACATATATATCCAAAACAACTTAGGGTGACATCTTCTCAAACAACTTTTATAGATTATGCTATTCTACAGGCAAAACGCCAAATTGCTTTAAATGGGAAAAAATCTGAACCTCCTGCTATGGGTGCCTGGATAAGCTCATTGGCTCAATGTATGGCGTTGGAGAGGATCACATATTTTCTTTTCAACAAATTATCTAAATATGAGGATATTTGGAGGCCTTTTGCCCGGTACATGGAAGAAATGGATGTGGGACATTGGTTGGGCATGTTTAGTGAGAGCAGGGGAGGGTGGGTTGTTTGTTGTAATGTATGTCTATAATACTTGAAAAATCAATAAACATACTGTTCAAAAAAGAAAGTGGGACGGCCTTCAATCAGCTCTTCATTAATGCAGTTACAGGAACTGTTAGAAAAATTGATTGATTGATCAGGTTGAATTTTTCTTCAAGTTTGTTGTTTCTGTTCTTGGTACATGTACAACTCATTCAACTTGGTAGTGCAGGAGGAAAACCACTGGGAGGGAATTTCACACTGTTTTTTATGATTGATGTGGACTGAGCTACAATATTCATCATGCAGTCATTCTGCTATTCTGTAAGCTCTCAATAGTGAATGAATGGCTGTTGAGCTTTGATTTTTCCATGTCTCTATCAGACTAATACGTTACTAGACCAGCAAAATATTCCTACCTTGACAGTAGTGTTATTATCAAACTTGAAGGCCTTGGTCTGCCCGTTCTCTAGATAGACTTTTAGGACGTTGGGTAGAAAGAGAAGAGAGTTTCCCTAGTTGCGAGAAGTAAACAACGTGGTCAAACAGGATCAATATTAAATTAGAACAAATAAAATAGAAAAAGACTGACTGCTGCATAGATAACAACTATTAAGGATCCAGATGAGGTTTTATGAAGTGCATTTCAGATTTTTGTCCTGCATCAGATAGGATTTTCTCACCTGAGTGTGCCCATTGACCACCACCTCCTCTGCAAAGCGCACTTTAACTGGATTACTCCTCAGACGAGCTCTCTTCTCTGCTGACATGATGGATGACTTGGGATTCTGCAACACACATACAGGAGCATAACTAAGACACGCTCGTCAAGCATAAAACAGTGTAATGATACAGTTAACTCTGAGACTAGCAAGCTGGAGGCTCGGGCATACACAGATGTTTGAAATACACTGTCAGTACATAGTGGTGCTGTTGAACATAAAGTGAAGGCAGTTACTCCTCGCAGAAGATACAAACTCACAGTCACATGATAGGAAACAAGCAGCCCATGTTCAACTGAATGATGCTGTAATGACTTGTTGGGGCTATATCTGTGCTGAGGCCAAGTTGTCAATGTCCTCTTTGTACTTACTGTCATGTGCCGCAGGATAGTCACATTGATGCAGTTGTCCAAGTCCCTGCACGGAGAAAAGAAAAAAAAAACACACTGAGACCAATATGTCTGTTTCTGTTTGTCCAACTGTCATGTTAAGCACACAACCCTCGGACCTTTGCATGTAACTTACAAAGGCTTTCACACAAACACACGATGACGGTATGTTTAGTGAGTGGAAAGACTTGGTGCTCCAGTCACAGGAGGAAATAAAGGGTGCAACATATATATAAATATATAATAGATAGAAAATCTTCACCTCATAACATTTTCCACCTGTTCGGCACTCATATCTTCAAGCACTGCATCATTGATCTGCAGCACCTGGTCTCCTGGGAAAAGAATCCCGTCTGCAGGGCTTCCTAAACACACATAAACACATGCACATCATAAAAAAATGAGCACCAGCATAAAACAAAACCTGGCTGCACACGTGGCAACAAAGGGAGATGCACACAGATGAAGGCAGCTTCACGTACACACAATTCAACATGGCTGACTCAACAGTGTTCAGCTGAGCTTTCCAGGACTTGAGGGGTTACAGTTACTCTGGGTCTCTTCCAGCTCTGCTCTGCTTTCTCTGGTTATTTATACCCGTTTGTCTTCAGGCAAGAGAGAACGACCGATGGAGGCGCAGCAGTTTCAGCTTACTTCATAATATACACACACAAACCAACCGAGTGCATAAGTGCGTAAACACATAAGCCTGTGCACGCATATTTTCACACACCCTGCCGGTCTGCCTAGCAAAGCCCTGCCTTCCCGTGATTTTTGACCCAGTGACGCCATGCTTTGTTGCTCTGAAGGTTTCGACACATACACATGTACAGACACTCAATCCCTCCTGTCACGTTTTCATGACAGCTCTGCAGATATTCTGATCTTTTTATTGCCTTATAAAAACTCTGTCCTTTCCTCTTCTTTTTTTATCCTTCCTTTATTTTTTATCCCCTTTCTGACCTCCCAACACAAAGCCTGCACACTTTCACACTCATTATTTTCCTCTCTCTGGCCATATTAGCACTCATCTGTTCCACACTGGGTCCTCCTGCTGACATCTCTCTGTTAGATATAGCCCTTTGTTATCACCTCTGTTTCTCACTTTCACTCCTTTTTTGGCAGCAGAAAGCAAGATGGCCATGTGAGATTGTCCTCAGGGCTTTTATTTTACAGGACAGACATAGAATTAATGGATCAGCATCTTCCTGTCTCACTCGCCCAATCCTCTATAAAAGTTGCCTAAATGAAAAGTGATTGAATTTAGAAAGGATGAGCAGGTGGCTCCGTTGTTTCTCTGGCCTCTCTGGCACAGTGCCTAGCAGGACGAATGCCAGGAGTGTGTATGAACTGGATTTGCTGCATACAGGGTATGGTTGCATGAACCAGGTGGCCATTTAAAGAGGAAGCATAAGTGCACTCATCCACGTAGACAAACAATCTAATGACAACACACACTCTGCATACCTGCGGCGATGTCCCTGACCAGCAGGGGTGCATTTGTGGTGAGGGTGAAGCCATGTCCAGTGCTGCTGTCCAGGACCGGATCTTTGGTGATCTGCAGCGTCAGCTTGGCTTGGAAGTTCTGATTGGACAGACTGTTGGAGCGCTGTGACCTCCCATCGCCTAGCAACCGCTCTCTAAGGAGGTCAAAGAGGGTGAAAGTTAATTTAAGTTTTTTTTTTTTTTATCAATCCAGGTCCTTTAGACCCTCTATCGTGCATGTTTGTCCTCCAAAACACCTCAGTCAGATTACTGGACTTCATAATTAAGGTCTTTGTAGCCGGTTAACGATCGCTTTATTTAATTCAGGTTTTTTTTAAATATGTAAGGTTAGCTCTAAAACGTACATGACAGAGGGTCCTGAATAGCACGGATTTAACTGGACACTGTGTTACTTGTCAACAAATATATTCAGGTGGATTTCAGGGGAATCAGTAAAAATTGTACAGTTCTACAAACTGTTTTATGCTTAAATGAAGCTTTTATTGATCTAGATTGCTTACATGCTTTAGGACAAAAAAAATGTCAGCAAAAATTTATGTGCTGTTGAACTACCTAATAAAAATGATAATTTCAAGTAACTGTTTTCTAAACTATCAAAGTATGTTTAATATTATCATCCAGATTTCACAGAGCCAATCAAACAATACTTTACATTTCTCAGTTTGCATGTCTTGTTTGCAGGATTATACAAAAAATAGCTGATGCTTGAGCAAAATAACTATTTTGTTTTGGTGCAGAGCCGGATTTCTTTTTGGCCAGAGCTGACCTTGATGCTGAGAACATTCTTAAAGATATTTGTGTAAAGACCAAAAAACAGTGAAATGCAACAAAGTGTTACCAGGTAACTAAACACAAGATCATCTCAAAAAAGGTTTACATTGGAGTCAATTTTGTATTAAAGTATTCTTATGCTGTGTTATTAAAGCATATATTAATCACATATTCACTATTATAGCTAGAATTATAGCTAACTATTTATCACTCTGTTAAAAAGTATTGAGATAAACAAATCAGCCAAAACAATTAACATTTCTCACTGCCAAGAGCTCAGAGATTTGATCAGGTACATTTTGTGAAATGGGGAGAATTCAGGGAATCCAGAGAAGTTGCTGCGTATCGGGGACAAGACAGAAACCAAAAGTGAATGATTACGATCTCCAAGCCTGGAGGCAATACTGCATTAAGAGCAAACAACATTCTTCTCTAGAAGTAGCTTCATGGATTCAAAACCATCTCTGAAAACCACTGAATGCTTTGATCGATGCGTTCATAAACACAATGTCAATCTCTACCATAAATTCTCTGCACTTTAAGAAGGAAGTCTTGACGTTTGATCAGTTATAATGAAGATTGCATTTAATTTTTGGAAACTTCCAAATTTGCAACTTGCACATCTATGAAGGTGCATTTACGACTGAAGAACACTAGTGGGAAAAAGAGATAAACAAACAATGCACATCGTGCCTTTAGACGAGTGTGCCTGCAGGAATCATTACATCATCTCAACACAACAGAGTTATTGTTCCAACAAATGGAAATGTATATGCTACATATCTACAGTGGCATTTACTCCGTAAGGCCTGATGGCAGGCTGGCCATAGCACACTGAGCTTCCTCTGCATTGCTGCATTTGCTCAGAATGAGAAACCGCTTGGCTTGTAACAAGAAGAGGAGGAGGTTTGTGAGTGCATATTTGTGGTTCCCTGTGGGGTGTGTTTGAGTGTGAGAGAGGGACAGTCAGGGTTTGAATATGTTCTCAACTCTGTGTTTTGTCTCCTTGTAAGGAAAAACAAAAACATATCTGTTTTTGCCACATTAAGAAATCATTTTTTCTCCTTTATTCCTTGTCTCTGTTTCAGGTTGGCTTTTTTTTTCCCTTCCTTTATATGGTAATTTGTAGCAGTGAAATGTTGCTTTCCTCGTAAATTCTGGGAAAAAAAAAAACACCTTCAGCACACTTCATCACGAAAGAATCTGGCCACATGCCTGGAAGTAGATGAAGTTGTCTTTTTAAGTGTAAAAGCTTTATTTGCAGTTTGTGGTGCAGCTTTAAATGTTTCTTTTTCTGAGTTTCTCTGAGTGATTTAGTGTTTTAAATCCCAACTCATTTCCCTCTCCTCATCAAAATTCCTCTTCTAGTAATTTACCTGCCAGAATATGTTGTTGTCACCACCCTAATGCCTTGTCTGTTATTTAGTTTTAGTTTTCTAGACATGATCTGCACTTATAAAAGTCTGTACCTGCTCAGAGACTCTCGGGTGCGTCGTATTATTGTTCCCACCACCTGCTGCACCCGGCTGGCACGGCGGGCTGGAGACCTGCTCCTACATCGCTCCTTCTCCTCCATTTATCTGAAGCAAAAAAATAATAATAAAGAGATGGGAGTTGCAGACATTACTGCAAAGAGGCAAAACACATTTGGGAAGGAGATGAAAGGATTTGGGAGGATCACATAAGTTAGAAAGCACTTATGGTTTAGTTGTCTTTTTGGACTGCCAAAATTGTGTTAAATTTGCAAGCAGCCTGCTCTGTTTTTATATGCGGCACATGTTGCCTGTGTTGTATGCGATGAATAATCAGTTATGTGAACAGAGCGCAAGAAAGGCTGGAAGGGAAAGGGGTGGAGCTTAGTCAGCATGACCAGATTCTCCACAACAACAACTGCACCATCGCACAATAACAGGATTCACAAAGAGTTCCACATAAATATGCCACAATCTGCACGTTCGCCACAACTCAGCAGCTGAGCATTTTCTGCTTAGCTTGCTCTTTGAAGAGGGGAGTTGTGGGGACACAATGAACGATGGAGGGCTCAGTTTGGCCTCAGGGAGGCAAAGCTGGTCAGCATTGAATCAGAACCAAAAGTCAACACTTCCAACTCCCCTTAACTGTGTTTTTTATTTCCTCCCATCCAATCAATACACATCCAGTTTGAGAGGATTGTCGAGCTCCTGATCATTCTAAGCAAGCTTTTGCTTTTCTCAAGTTTAGCAAAAGAAAAAAAAAGCAGCTTTATTTTGCCTAAAATACAAAGCGGTGAAACTTTAAGATGCTGAATCTGATTTGTGTGATTTTCAAGATGGCTTTAGATCATTATGCACGACCGGGGTTGTTTATTTGCTGCAGACATTATTTTGACATGATGCATCTCATCTGCTTCGCACAGCTGCAAAACACCTGCTTAATCCCAGAAAAGCAAAAAGCAGAGCAACTTTGGCAAGATGACAAGAGTTCCAACCCCGGCCTGATCAATATGACTAACAATGATAGATGTGCTCCTAAAACCTAATGATCAACAGGAAACCTGGCCAGCAGCTTAGTTTGATCAGCTATTTGAACTACAGAGGCAACTTTTGCAAGCCAAGACAACGTTTGTGAGAGTTGCACATTTTTCTGGTCATCTGCCATACTTTCCCACACCAATCTGAAACAAGTCTACAACCCAGAAATGAGGACAGCCGTGTTGTTTTCGTCCAACTTCTAAGTTACAAGGAAACAGCATACGCTGCATTGCAATCCATAGCTGATGCTGAGCTACGGTGTTAGAAGTAAAACAGCGTTTAAACACAAACAGCAGGGTGTCAGCTCATCTGTGGAAGTGATGGCTGGTTGTAGGCCAGTGCTGACTAGCCTCCCTCAGCGATAGTAATGCGTGCAGTGTAATTCTGTCCTTTAAGAGGATTAGAAGCCTTCGCACTGCTCGGACCTAAACTGGTCAGGGTGTCACTTTAGCACCTCCCTCTTATCCGGATTGAGGCAAAGTGATGTAGATGAAGACGGCTAAGTGAGGTTGGGGCGCTGACAGCTGCCCACATGGGCCTTCTTCGATCAAACGAGAGGAACAAAATTGGACAAAAAAACTTGTTTTGTACAGACATTATGTTATAGCCATGTGTGCGGGTGTGTTGATGTGCTTATGTTAAAAGCAGAAATCACTGCTGAATCAAAAGGTGATTTTTGTTGCCACTCTCCTTCATCTCTCTTTCATTTTCTCCATCCTGCTCTCTAACCTTCTCTGTCCTTGCAGAGTCAGGCAGTCGTCTCGGATGACAGTCTCTATGGGAAGAAGCAGCAACCAGCCATTTCTTATTAGACTATATATATTTGTGCATCCTATGCATAGGAATCCATCGCTACACTCTTAACAAGAACACATATTTCAGCTTTACTCGGGATCCACATAAGCAGGTGGAGTTGAAAAAGTTCGCTGAGTGTTTATTTGGTTGCACAGCTGCAGCTTCAAATCTACCCAGAGATTATGTAATGTCTGGCACACTCCTTAACCTCAATACAAACCCGCTCTTTAGGGGGTTCAAAGCCTGTCCACACAATTCAAGCAGGCAGCGCATGGAAATGCATTTGAACTTGGAGCTGTGAAAGCATGACTCACCGAGGTGTAGCTTGTCTCTTTAGGACTCCAAAACACACACAGCCCCTTGTCCTCTGAGACATCAGTTTAGTAACCCCTCCAGGATTGGCTGGAAAGAGCTGGAGAGGGGTCCCTGCGATCATCAGGGACCAATCCCAATCTGCCGCGGCCACCTGTGCAAAGCGGAACAACGCCGTCAGTGAGACCTGTCAAAACCCATAAACAGGACGCACATCCACAGTTTATAATTAGAACGAGGCAACGTCTCATTAAGCAATATCATCTGCATCTGACTTGAATCTTTAACATATTTGTGAGCAACACGGCTACACTCCAGTTGTTGATGTTTTCTATGAGAAAATGCCAGTTTGTCAAGCAAGGCAGATGTGAGCCCGAAGCAGCTGTGTAGATGTGGCTTTCAAAGAGGCCCCTCCTCCCATCCCAAAGGCTCTCTTGCTCTCTTTCCCTCACCCACGGTCTTTCTCTACTCCTCCACAGCTTCAAACGCATGGGATGCTGACAAAAAGAGGCAGTCCATCCATTTCCATCTGGTTGTCTAAATTAAAATTTCATACAGCCCAGTTCAGTTAAAAGTTCTTACCGGGTTCGCTCTAAAAGCAAAGACAAACTATGAATTCTCATTTGGCTTAGACAGAAGTGCTGCTAAGCAGACAGAGATCTTGGCCAATGGTGAAAAGAGATCAAGTCTTTAATATAAACAGAGCAGATATAGCTGAAACCTTAGCCAGCCTCTGGTTAAGGTTTGTGCTTTGTTATGAAAAGTACAGCAGCTAAATTAGGCGCTGAATAAACATTCTTGATCTCGTGTAAGGAAACCACATCGTTTTGCTTTTTAATGTTTCTCTATGAAGTAAACCCTCCCTCCTTCCAGCTTTCATGTGCAACAGCAAGCAGAAATCAAGGAAATGATCATCCCGTCTGTGATGCTCCTCCATCGGGCCCCGAGTCCTGCACACAGACGTCTTTCACGGGGTCTGTGTGTCCCACTAGAAAAGACAGCACAAGACCTGCACACACTGCAGGCCACATGAATAATGCATGGGGCTAATGTAGCTAGCTCAGCCTCCAGCCACCTCCTATTGCCACTTTGCCAACAAGAAAAGTAGCAGAGCAGGAGCAGGAGGAGAAAGACTCAGGAGAGATGTGTGGGGGTTGCAGCAGTGAAGAGGAGGGGGGCTGTAAAGGGGGCTGAGAGAAAGGGGCAGGGATACAGAAAGGAGAATTGGTCAAGGCAAAGAAAAGGGAGGAAGGACAGGATATTGAGGGGGAAGAAAAGGGGAGAATTTTAAAGAGGGTGACGGGAGTAGAGGCAAAAAATGAGAGTGAAGCTGCAGGGCATGAAAGAAAAGAACAAAAGTGACTATGGGAGGTTAGGGGAGGAGTAGGGGAAAGGTAGTCAATACAGCATTTCTCAGCATTTACAAAAAAAAAAGCCACGCAGCAGACTAAAATCTAAAACAGCTGCAGATTTAATAACAACAATAACGTTTTTTAAAGCTGTTGCATCACCACCATCCTTTCTTTTGCTTGCTGGTTTGTCTTGATGTGAAAACAGTGTCAGTTTTTAAACCTGACAAAGCAAAACATGTGTATCTAATAGCTGATGATGCATCTGCTTCTTATCTGCATCAACAGTAAATGGCAGGTGTCCTCCACTGCCAGGTCCTCTTGTCCACCGCAGATAGCATTTGTTGTCACTCCCTTTTTCCCTCTTCGTCCTCTCACTCCAGCATCTTAACCAAAAGTGTTGTAAACAAGACATGGCCGTCTTAAACTCTCTGACTCCAAGTGTGTGTCTCATTTCTCTAACCAATCCCTCCCCTCTCTCCTCTCACTGCTCATTTTCCCACACAATGTCCCTCTGTCTTTGGCAAAACAGTCAGTTATTCAATCTTCTATGAGCCCACATGTACTTCATAGAAGTGCTCCTCTCTCTCTCTCCTCGGGGGGTTGTGCGGTGGTCCTGAATGTGCAGTCAGATGCACAGAAAACACTTCTTCGCCCAATTAGCACTGCGGAGCCAGGTAGGGTCACCACTGGTCAAACCACCCTGCACAGGCAGGATCTGGGTAAGTAGCTGGAGGGCATGAAAAAGGATTTCAAGGTTCATGTTCTATATATAAGCTATACAGACTGATGACAGTCTGACTGACAGGTGGAATTGATCCAGAATAAAAGGAAACCCTTGTTACTTTGTAGTCATTGTTTTCAGCACCTTGTTAATGTAATGACACTCAGATATACACACAAAAATAACCCTTAATAATAAGTGGAGCTTCCCTTGAAAAGTCTTTCATGCTCGCGCCCAAACAGCTTCATTTTCAAAAGGGTCGCTTGTCAAGAGATCAACAACAGCAATCCCCCATTACCCACAACCCATTTTCACCAGTTACCACTGAACGTTAAACCCTAAACCAAGCCCTGAACTTCAAAAACAAATAAACATGAAGAGTTCCAGCATATCTGTCCTAACAAACCTGTCAGTCCCCACAAGTATAATGGACTTTGGCTTTCAGACTCCACAAAAAACATTTTTTCCCCCCCAGTTGAATAGGACACACCGGATACAGCTGCAGCAGCAGCAGGGGTTGGTTCAGCAATTCAACATTTCATTTAGGCTCACAGTGGCTACCAGTAATGTTGGACGATTTCTGGGAATACAGAGTCCAAAAGCAGCACACTTGGCTAAAATGTTCTGCGAATATGTGAGGTGGAGGAGATTTCGGTTTATGCAAGGCAGCTGAAGACTTTCAGCTTTCATAAATCCAACAATGAGCAGAGCTCAGAGGAATCAGTCAGTGTAAAATTCATGTTTTGGATTTTATTACTAGTTATATCTCATGAAGATCAGTTTGAAATGAATTAGTTTGAGTGTTATCAAGTTTAGGTTTGTTAGAATGTTGGCACTATTAAGAGCTTCATCACCAAATATGAAGGGATATAAGTTTATTTAGCTATTCTGATGCATTCTCCAACAAAAGCGGATTTATTTCCAATGTCAGTACGTGGAACTTGTTTATTCAACAAGCTGAAAATGGATCATGACTGAAACAACTTCCACTCCAGTTAACACTGCTACTCGTGCAGTCAAGAATGAACAGATGCTTTTCATTAGGTTGCTTAATAGCATTTGAAGCTAAACTAGCTGCTTCAGAGGCTTCGTGGTCTGTCAATCCACCACTTTGCTCCAAACTAAAATATTCAGAATGACTACAAGGCACACTGACATAATATGTGGGAGATTACATATACATCTTGTTGTATTTTGGTGATGTGCTAATATTTTTCCTCCGGTGTTGCCACACTGGGGGTGCACAGCGGTTATCACTGTGGCCTCACAGCAAGAAGGTTGCTGGTTGGTGGCTTCCTTCCACCATCCAAACACATGCATGTTAGGTTAATTGGTTGTTCTATGTTCTCCATATGAAGGCGTGTGAGTCTGTGTCCCTGTGCTGGACCTGTCCAGGATGTACCCTGCCTCTTGCCTAACACGCTCCATTAGCATTATGAAGGCCGGGCTTGCCGTGCACATTTCATTTCTCCTTTTCATCGATGACCTGGTTCCCCAGTGAACTATTAAATAACAGGTCTTTTAGTGAGATGTGTGGCTGTTAATGGTTCACATCGTTCATGAGCGACACATCCAGAGAGACCATCAAAAAGAGGAAGATCTCGATGTCTAAGGAGGGCCTTTAGATGGTATGAATGTGTAGTGTCTGCTGCACTCTTTGCTGTCTGAGCCAATTTCCTTCAACTCTTTGATTCTTCAAAAACTGCACAATAAAGCCTTATCATTACAAAGAGAAGTAAGTTTTATATCGACTGTAATAATCCTCTGGAGTCAGGAATAATATGGATACAGCAGAAATCTTTCTCTGCTTTTGTAACCAAAACGTGTTTCATTCTAAAGATGTTTAAGCTCTTTAGTTATAAAGGAACTTGGCCTATATAATAAAACCACTGCCAGTCAATTACACTATCACAGAAGCTGTCACCCTAATTAGGTCACATCTCTGTTGGATACTGGTACAATGTGAGGGGGGAACACTTCCCAATTGAGTTACAATATCTATAATCAAGTCAATTCACTGATGACTGATTTGAACAATCCACATGTTCTAATAGAGGATACAATATTATGGACACTGAATGTTTTTATCTGTCTGTTATCCTTTTAATATTAGGTTGGCACATCAGCAGAGCTCCACAGTCTGGTCTGCAGACAGTGGAAGGGTAGGAGAGGATGGCTGGTTGCAGTAAGTGGGGCATGGGAGCAGTCAGCAGAGCAGATCGAGGCAAAGGCAGCCATCAAGTCTGTCCTGATGTGCAAGTTCTGTCCGTCGTGATTTCCCTTTAGCAGAATGACCTCGGAGCAACTCCTATCACATGTTGTAACACACATTCCTGAGTCATAGCACAATGCCTGCAGCGGTGGTGGAGCTGCAGCTGCACACGCGCACACACTTGTAGACATAAGACGCAAAGCATCCCAATCTTTTTTTCACATATGGGAGCTTTAAAATTGCATGTGGACCTCAAACAGCAGCCCGATGTTTATATATATATATATATATATATATATATATATAGCACCGATGATGGAGTGCGCTGTATATCACACGCGTCTGAGCTGAGCGGTCATATTGCATCATGTCATGCATTAAATGAAGGCCCCCGAACAGCGAAACGCATTGTTCCGGTCTAGTTGTGTTGTGTTTGTCATGCCCTGCACGGCACAAGAGCAGGGAATATATCTACTGTCCAAAAAATACAAGAAAAAAAGGAGACGATTGTCACAGGGTGGGTGTACTGCGCCCATTCACAATGTGCGTGTTTTACTACCCAGTCTTCCCCTGATCCACCAGGATTTAGTCAGTGCTTTACCAATCTGTAGCAGTGATGGTGATTTCACTGCGCAGCGTGGATTTCCTAAACCTGCTGAACCACACGTGTTGATGAATACACTGATTTGAGTCTAATGTTGAATTTCTAATTGTAGTAGCCCACCTTTCTCTTATATAGGCTATAAATTATTACCTAATTAAGAGTCTGGGTGAAGTAGCCTCACACATTGCCATGCCTGCAGTCATAAATGCTTTATAAAAATATTTAAAATAATCAATAATTTTCCTTACTGTGAATAAAGAATAAATTTGAATAGTGAGCACAGCCTCCTTAGGATAAACAAAGGGAAATAAATGGTCAGTCTTTTGTTGCCTCCTTCATAATCTTAATCGGATTTAAATCTCTCCACCATCTCCCTCACACGATGACCCGGGTGTAACCCACAGGCAGAGTGAATATGTCCACAAGTTAACGCGTATTTTGATGTGATAAGCATTATAAAGAAGGACGATGCCGCCGCGTCCTTTTCCAGTCGGGCGCTCCTTCATCAAACAATACGCCGGGAAATAAAGACAAGACTCACCTCGTGGTCTGAGGGGGAGACAGAAAGACGGAGCGGGTGTCTGGGGGGCTTATCCCCCCCAAAAGATCAGTGATGGCGGAGGAATTCAGGCGGTGTTTGTTTCTGGGAGAGTCGCGGCGTCCGCCCGGGCCAGATGATGATGGTGGCGTTGGCTATATGCTGGATGCTGTCATCGTACTGGGACTGCTCTCTGCTCTAATCCGCGGCCCTGAGCTCAGAAACAACCCACCCCCTCCCTCTGTTCGTCTCCTCTCTCTCCTCCCAGCCTCCATCACTGTCTGCCCGGAGGACCCCTCCTCTGCAAGATCAGTTACTAACACATCATAAAAATAATTTTCTATATTATCATTTATATAAAAAACTGAGATATATATATATATATATATATATATATAATCTGTTAATCTATTATTATTTAAATTGCTGCCAATTTATTTAATGAAATATTATTTGATATTTTTCAATAATCTTACGAATAAAGTATTTAGGATATTATTGAATTAAAACTACTTTTTAAAAAGCCTATTAATAACTTCAATCTTCATTCTATTCTTTTTTATATCAATTATTTAGTTACATTTTTTATTATAGCCCACACATCTAGGATTTTTTTTTTTGTTGAAAGAATTTTTTCAGGTGATTTCACATGGCCTAGTTGAATTATTTTCTAGGCTATTTGAAATTATTCACATCATCTCATATTATAAATGTAAAGGGTTGCTGTCTCTTGTAAACCCTCTGAGTTTATATTTTTATGATCCATCCCCCCAGCTCCATTACTGTCTTTTCTTATATAAATCTTTTTTATGGTTAGGGTTAGATTAAAATCTAGGTCAAGGGGCATCGTATTTTCTTAACCTAATAATGTTGCATTAAAAAACTTTTAAGTGTAACACAGATTTTTGAGTTATTATTTTAGTTTGTAGGTAAATGTCCCAGTATTTAATGCCTAACTGGTTGGGATGTTTATATATCTTTATACATAATATATAACTTTTACTGCATACATTATTTTCTCCTTTTTTAAACGACAAATATAATCTTGAAAAATTATGTTTTATTTACATTTATCATATTATATCTGATCACTGATTGTTCAAGACTGAATGTAAAAAATGTTAAATAATTTATTAATATAGACAAACACAAGGTTTTCGTCTTAGCGCTTTTTATTGTATTTAATTATTTATTTTTGTAGCGCTTTCGTACAGTTTGTCCCATGATACACTCCGTCGTAATCGTAACTTCCGCTCTGAAGTACTTCCGGTTTCTCGCTACCCCATGCGATCAACACTACGCTACAAACGGTGACTTTTTAGCTGCAGACACAACCGAACAAAACCTCTATTAAAATGTTTAAATTGGAGGGACTCGGACCTAAAATGGATCCAGAGGAGATGAAGAAGAAAATGCGAGAAGATGTTATTTCGTCTTTACGAAACTTTCTTATTTACGTCGCGCTGCTCAGAGCCAGTGAGTACTGACATGACATTGACAATTAGCTGCTTTTAAGCTGTAGATGTTTTTCACAGTAGTGTCGCAACAAAGAAAGCTCTCGTTTTAAACGTAAATCTTATTAAGCTAAATAAAAACACAAAGTCTTGTTTTTTTTTTCTTGGTGGCTACTGACACCATTTTCTATCAAGAATAACTAACTACATTTACAGCTCTTTCACACCAAGAGGCAGGGAGCAAACACATGCAAGAGCAAGCTGCTTCAGCGCCTTGCCTGGTGCTATTTTAACACATTTTCTGTGTTCACAGCCCCTTATGTGTTAAAGAAGCTTGACAGCATATGAACGGAGCAGCTCCTCTTCCACTGTCCTTCCATTCATCCTCTCAACGGTTTCCTGCAGCAGTGAGGACCTCCATATGCAGCCATGGCTGATACAGCATCACTGTGGAGAATGACCATCACAAACCAGAGATCACAGCTGTTCTTTAATTATGTTTCATGTTGTATACTTTGTTCAGCCCCCTTTTTAATTTAACACTGTGTAATAGTTAAATGCAGAGTATGTATTTGAGTTTGTTAAATGAAACATGTTTTTTTAATGGTTTAAACGTTGGGATGTTAACATTTTGCATATTGGGAGATGCATGGCATGCATTTAAGTCAACTGCTTTTATTGTCATGCTATTTTGTTTGCACCAGAAGCAATATTAAAATGATAAAGCAGTGGAAAATTGTCAGTAGTTGGTCCTACTTGAATTGCTCATTAGTAATGATTCAAATAAAAAATATTTTAATTATACTGCATTTTAAGTCTGTCTAAAAAGACAGCTTAAGTCTCAGATGCTGATTTTAATTAGTGGTATATTTTTGACTAGTAATGCCTAGTAAAGTCTGAAATGTGGGCTCTCTCTTCTAAAGACTAACAAATAAAAAACCCAAAACCGTCATGTTATGCTTTGATTTCTCAGTATAACCAACACTGATGCATTTTACATAATTGCATTGCAATCATTCCGTTGATTTTGCATGTCATTTTGGAATATTTCTGACCCAATCTTAGTTATGTACACAGTCAGTTTTGTCATTTGCCGGGCTTAGAGCAAACCAGAACTTGGCCATAATCTGTGGCTAACACATTTAAGTCACTTTCCTGATCTTGGTTTAAGGTTGTTTTAGTCTTAGAATATAGAGTCTGATAAAAACATTGAACACTGTGTAGCCTACAAGTATGAATTTAAAATAAATGGCAGATGTCAAAGATATTTGAACTATCCAGTGACAAACCACAAATCAGAAAATTCACACACCCGGATAAGTGCATCAGAGGGCAATGCAGGGTTCAGTTTTCAGTGTCTTACCCAAGGACACTTAGCCATGTAGTCAGGCTTGTTGGAAGACGACTAATTGGGCAGCATCAGGTCACTAAAACCTACCCTGCATTTCTCTTTTTCATGCTATGAAACTATTTCCATTAAATTATACCTAATTTATAGACTTTCTGGAAAAACCTGAAACTGGCCTTTAAAAAAGGGCAGAAATCAGAAGTGAACAGCCTTTAAGACACGTCACAATAACGTGATGCTTTAGAAGAAGGCCACAGGAAGTGGTTGAAACATGTAAAGCAGGTAAACAAAAAAACTTTGTCTTACAAAAAGAACCGTAAAAAATAAATAAAATCAGAAGAGAGGTTTATTACTGGTGGTGAACCACCAACACAAAACAAGAATTATAAACCGAGTGACTTCCTGTCTGAAATAATGGATAATGGAACCAGATGATGACAGTCAACACAGCACAAAGGATAAATATACAAAAAAAAAAAACAAGATGTATCCATTTACTGTCTTAAACACTCCCCTCTGATCATTTGTGAATTATTACAAATACTATTTAAAAATATTTAAATTGTTTATTTATATGACAAACCCTTCTCATTTGAAGAATTAATTTAAGAATTAATACTTTAAGGCCAATCTCTGGATCTAACTCAGTCTTTTATATTCATCATGATGGTCATTTTTTGCAATATGATTTCTTTTTCCACATTGCGTTTTTTAAGAAGTTGATTGAAATTCAGTTTTGTTTTTCATATGTAATTTTCCCTGATTTACTTTTTTGTCCTGACTTATATTAGTGTTATATTGTCATTCATGGACTGGCATACATTTAAATGTTAAAATCAGGGATATTCTTATAGTTTTAAGATATGTTGTGATATGTTTGTGTGCAAATCACAGGAATATAAAGCGCCGTATTCTAAAAACGCGGGTGCAATCCCTCAAATCACCACGTGGGGGCGGTGTTGTACAATAGACTCCTTAAGTGACAGACTTCGAGACAATGGACGCCAAAGCGGGCGGATTTATATGAACTGTCAGGCAGTTGTATTATCACCATGAAGATATCGGACATTTTACGTGAGTCGTAAGCTTCATTTGCAGGACATAATCAGTTGTGCTGTCACAGATTTGACTGAAGAGAAAAGTCCATGTCTGCTCCGCATCCCTCCGTGTTATTGTTGGTCCAGGCCCGCCCATACTCCAGCGCATCACCAGAAAAGCAGACAACAGACGGTCAGTGCACGACTAAAACATTTCACTCGATGTAGAGGACAGCGGGATGTAATCAGGCAATGCAGAGCCGATAAGATCTGGAGTTTTTTAAGAGGGTGCATCGTTTTTTCTGTGACTCAGTGGCGCAACGGATGCTACCATATAACCCCAATTTATATAACAAACTCCACCAGTTGTGATGGACTTCCCGGGTCACTTCCAGCACATTTTCAAACAGCTCAATCACCAGCGCCTCCATGCTCAGCTGTGTGACTGTGTGGTTGTGGTTGGAAGTCACACCTTTCAGGCTCATCGCTCCATCCTGGCAGCCTGCAGCTCCCACTTCAGGGCTCTGCTGAGCTCCAGTGACACCACTGATGAGGGATCCGGAAATAATCGAGTCGGTGGAGATGGAGGCCCCAGTGTGATGGAGCTAGATCCAGAGGTCGTGACTCCAGAAGCCTTCTCCACTTTGCTGGACATGATTTACACCTCCACCCTCTCTTTACGGGCTTCCAATGTGATGGATGTGTTGTTGGCAGCATCGCACCTGCACCTAAACACTGTAGTCAAAGCTTGCAAGATCCACCTATCCAGGAAAAACTTCCCTGCCTCAGCACCAAAAGGATGGAGGTCAGTGCAGCAGCAGCAGCAACAAAGTCTTTGTTCCCAGACAGCAGCTGGTTCACAGCAACAGGTCACATCAGCCATGGAGCAGGACCTTGATATAGAGGAAGTTGGGGTGGTGGTGAGTCAGTCTGGAGAGGATCATGGTGGCATGCGGAGAGGTCCAAGTGCAACACTATCCTTAAGACAAAAGAGGAAATCACACGAGGAGAACCACAGTGACAGGAAGAGAATCAGCAGCTTGTCAGGAGAAATTTATAAGGAGTGTTCACCGACTGTGACCAGGAGCACCGAGGAAGCAGTAGAAGACCTGTCATCCCCAGACTATCTGAAAACGACAAGCGATCTTTGGAAAAACCAAGGAGATGAGGAGGAATTCAAGTACAAAGCCACTAAAGGAGAGGCTGAAGAAATCCAGCTGCCAACCCAATCAGACAGCATGGATAGGGGAGTAGGTGAGTGGAAGAAGGGTGAAGAGACAGAGGGCGATGCTGTAGTTAAAATACAGGTGGGAGAAGAAGGAAATGAGCCAAATATGGCAGTAATTGAGGTGAAAAAAGAAAACATAAGCACATATTCCCCCGATTTAGTCACACTGCCCAACAATTCTCTTCCATCTCCACTGCAACACTGCGCAGAAAATATGGATCAGCAACTAAATGACGAGAAAAAGGCCACTCACGGTGTAGTGGGTGATGGGGGGTCATTACAATCCCCGCTGTGCACAGATCTTCACACAGATGCACAGAGGGAAGCTGGAGATATTGGTGAGGACACAGTGGATGGCGAAGGCCTGGACAGCCTTTCAGAGCTGGCTTTTTCCTGTTTCCTCAATCCCAGCAGTGACAGCGTCATGACTGCTCTGGAAGAAGAGGACAGTCTAGCTAACCTCACAGCTGCAGCCACTGCTGCTGCTGCAGCAGCTACTGCTGCCATCGACACTCCTACCGCTCTTGAAATTGCAGATATACAGAGTGAAATGTCAGAGGAAGCAAGCGCTTCTTCTGCCCAGTCGTCCGATTCATCATCCCCTCTTGTGTTTCCCGTAACCTCTGTGCCATTGCAGCAGCTTGTGCCAACTCAGAGCTCTAGTTTTAGTGACACAATCATCCTCCAGCCCACTCAGAACCCTTTAGCAGGGTTCCTGAGTGGTATCAGACCAGGCATCAGCTTGGAAACCTCCCTTGTCCAACCTCCTAAACCTGGCAAAGCTTCTGGGACTACAACTTTTCGTCGCATTGCCCCCAAAGTACCGCCTGGATCAGAAACCAGTAACGATACGTTTTCTGGGTCAGCCGGAGACCCCACAGATCGGCCAACTCTTACCAGAGCATCAGAGGACGTGCTGTCCAAGTGCAAGAAAGCAGCTGCTGAAGACCATGTCTTACTGGTGGAAGGAGAGAAGAAATATGCCTGTAAAATCTGCTGCAAGACCTTTATGAACTTGACTGACTGTAAGAAACACATTCGTGTCCACACGGGGGAAAAACCGTATCCCTGCCCAAAATGTGGCAAACGCTTCAGCCAGTCCTCCCACCTTTATAAGCACTCAAAGAACACCTGCATAAACTGGAAAGATGCCCAGGCTTTTCCAGACTTGCTGCTTTAACATGATCTTGGAAACTTATTTGTCTACAACAACACTGGTAATTAATATCAGTCCATCTTTTTTTTTTGGTTCTCAAACTTGTGTTGAAATTAAAGCAATAACAAGTAGCCTATTTAAAGCGCTTATATTTTAAAGCAGCTCTGTGGCCTCACAGCAAGAAGGTTGCCGGTTCGAGCCTCGATTGGGGCAGGGGTCGCACTGGGAATCTTGTTTGCATGTTCTCCCCGTGTTAGCGTGGGTTCTCTCCGGGTACTCCGGCTTCCTCCCACAGTCCAAAGACATGCACCATGGGGATAGGCTGATTGGACACTCTAAATTGCCCATAGGAGTGAGTGTGTGTGTGCATGGTTGTTTGTCTCTGTGTGTTGGCCCTGTGATGGACTGGCAACCTGTCCAGGGTGTACCCCGGACAGGTTGTGAGCTGGGATTGGCTCCAGCCCCCCCGCGACCCTGAGGGACAAGCAGTAGAAAATGGATGGATATTTTAAAGCATCATTTGAATTATACCATGAATTTTGTGTAAAATTCTTTGAAAATAATGAATAAATATTGCATTTGATAATCTTTATTTTTTCTACAACAGATTTCTGTGCAAATTTTGTTTATTTATTCTTGCTTGCATAACTGGAGTGTGTTGTGGCTGATTATGTAGATCTGAGACATTTAGCACTTTACTTTGAGATGTTAAACAGGACATTTAATTCTAACATTTAATACTAAAGATTTACTTAACTGTAAACATGCTAAGAAAGTTTTATGCTAGCTAGGAGTGTTACATTAGATGCAAGAGGAAGGCACTGCTTCTCAGCACATTTGCCTCATTTTCAAGAACTTCAATACAAGAAATTACACAAAACCAGTACTGTTTCCTTCCTCAATTTGTACTCCCTATTTTTAAAGTAAGAGCTAGTCTAACACTGATTCCCCATGCTCCTGAGCATATCTACACTACTTAAGTATCCTACTACACAACCTCACCATTGCACCGTTTTCTACTTTCCGTGCAGCACCAGAGGACGCAGCAGGCACGTGTGGTTCCATGTCAGCCTCTAAAAGCTGAGTTCACTGGCCATGTCCGAGTCCCGCAAACCTCCCAAAAGGTTTTGAGCTGCCAAAACTGACATGATGCCTCTTGTGGAGTAAGTGGCACTGCCAATGTGCGGTAACACCACTGCACAAGACGAGAGGAGACAGAAAACTTGTTTTAAAAAGGCAAAGAGGCCAAAACATTGTCTAGATATAGCAAAACCTGTTGTACCCACCACAGTTTTTTAATGTAAGAAGTGGATGGTTTGTTGGAAGAGGTTCAGGTGTTGTAACATCCAGTCCAGCTGCAGCTATCTGTCCACTGCTTAGAGCTGCATACAGGTCCTCCTGGTTCACCACAGCTCCCCTAAAAACAAACAGGTAATTACATCCTCATGCATCTTGGAAAGAAAGGGTGTACAAACATTACAAAAAGGAAATGGAGACAGAATTAATTTCCAAGGCAATCCTTATCCATTGTTTAGGGTGCCTACCTGCTAGAGTTGACAAAGATTGCTGTTTTTTTCATCTTGCTGAAAAAAGCCGTGTCACAAAGGCCCTGAGTTTCTGGTGTAAGCGAGCAGGAAACGACTATGAAGTCACTCTCAGACAAAAGCATGTCCAGGGGAACTGTTTAATAGAAATGAGACAGAAGAGCACATAAGGTAAGATGCAAATGACCAAATATGCTAATCTCCTAACAGAAAGCCCTGGCGGAAAAAACACATCCAATATCATCCTCTCAATTCTTTCCTTCAACTGTAATTCACCTTTTTCTGAACATAAACACAATTTTTTTTTCCTTTTTGAACTTTTTCTCACCAAACTCTCCATTCACTTCTGCAGCGTGGGTCTTTGCTGTTCTCCCAGAATACAGCAGCCTCTTCACTCCAAATGGCATGAGTCTCTGAGCTATGGCCATACCTTAACTCACACAACAAGCAAGTCAGAAACCTTATAAGATAGATCGTGTCACTCCATGGTAGTTAGTATTCACAATACAATCTGTGTCATGGTGTCATATTATGTTCTAAGTGAAGTCCTGCTGCTAAAGTCAATAAAGCAATAACAGTAAATCCAACCTATGCGTCCCAGTCCAATGATTCCAACAGTGCTTCCAGATAGGCCATAACCACACAGCCAGAGAGGCTTCCACGAGCTCCAGCCACCACTGAGACATAAAAACAACTTCCTGTTCATGGTGTAACTATATCAAGGCTGTAATTTGCATTTAGAGTTTAAAATGAGCAGAAACACAAACAACAAACAATATAAATGTAAATAATTAACTTAGATTGACCTTTTGACCTCCTCCACTCCCTCTGGTAATCTGCGAGCTGTGGCCAGCAGCAGAGCCACGGTAAGCTCTGCAGTAGCATCCGTCAAGACATCTGGAGTGTATCCAACACGTATATTGCTGTTGAAAGCAAACAGCCGCATAACTAAGAAAGAAGTAAAGGCACCATCTGGGAAATTGGTTTTGTAGGTGCAGCTTACCGTTTTTTTTTAAAAAACTTTTTATTTTGCTTTTTTCTTATTTACAACATATAAAACAAACACATAAACCAGGGGCACTGTACAATTATGTAGTATCAAAATAGTTACAGTTATTTATGCTTCTTTC
>JBAMHV010000007.1:19288515-19310853 GCA_037177535.1 Pseudomugil gertrudae
TTCTCATGTCCACACTGTCTCCAGCATTGCTGATGTTCCCCCCTTTGTTTATTAACAATATTAGGTGTGATGAAAAAGCAGCTTACCGTTTTTTAATCTCATCAAGAGCCAAGTGGTCAAATCCCACAGACAAGGTACTGATTACCTTCAAATTTGGTCCTAAATTTAGAGGCAAATCAGTTAAATGTTGACATAATATACACAGCTTTTTTAGCATATCCACCTGAAAGTACAATAAAATAAATACATCTTACACTCCAGTGTTTTCAGTGAGCCTATGCCCTGCTGTATAACACATCCTTGTTAAAATGTAGCATGTAGCTTGTTAAAAAACCTCATGGTTTTTCTATGTAAGTCCTCGAGGGGAGAATGGAGAATTCCCTGCAGTTTTTAGTGGTTTTCTGGTTTTAATATAGCAGATCTGCTGTTTGAAAATCTTACATTTTAAATAATTTTTCAAGTAGCAGGTCCATCCTTCAAAAATACAATGTGCAATCCTAAAGTAGAGTGAAAAATCCTCTGAATAATATCAAATAAGCTAGAAAAAAAATCAATGCAATGTTAGAGCTATGTAGACAAGCCAAGTCTTATTATTAGGGGACAAGAGGGATGTGTACCTGCTGCATCCAGAACCTCAGCATCGATCTTGTCAGACAGCAAACACAACAGACCATGAGCTCCCTGAACCCCTTTGAGAAGCTCAGATCTCGGTACAGGCTCATCTGAATCCCATTGAGAAATCTCACAGCTGTTTAAGTGGAGACAGAAAATAATGTGACATGTCATTCAAGCAAAGTACAGCATGGACTGACTTTCAAAGAAAGCTTAACAAGATTGTGGCAGCGTTTATTTATCAAACAGTCCCTGTACCCTGTCTGGTATTAGTTCATTATGCCTCTTTGCCAGAGTGAAACAGTGATAATTTACAGTTAAAAAATATTTCGTACACTCTAGCCGCTGTCAAGATTTCCATCCCCTGTTGCGGGATCCGTCTCGTTATGAAAACCTTCATGAGTTTACTAGCTGCTTTCATCCCACTGAAAATAACCGAGATAAATATGAAAGACCTCGTCTGGCAAAAAAGAAAGTCGTCTGCAACTCTAAACCATTAACCTTGAACTTCTGAATCTGCAGACTGCAGCACAGGAGTACAGAAAACTACATGCATAACCAGGAAGTGCTGCGGTATTAACAGTGCGCATGCGTGAGAGAGTTCACTCCTCTTTTAAAGTTGTACTTGGTATTTCTGTGTAGGTCTAGTTTACGGTCAAAGGCGACAAAGACAACGTAGACATGGTTTACTGGCAAACATCAGGCATGTTCACATTAACATAATTTTATAATTATAATTTAGGATCAAGAACAAGGAACCGATAGTGTCCAAAACATGCGCATGCGTTAAAACAGCTTGACATGTTTATTTTAAAACAGTGTTTTCTGAAAATGCGATTTAAAAATCTAGATCTTGGTGAATAGTTATAGGACTGAATTAATAAAAACAAGTTATAATCTTTAAAAAATGTTTTCCCCGCCTTTTAATGAAAACCTTACACTTTGATCTTCTTTTAATCCAGAATTGCTATTAAATGAGTTATAAAATATGTTTATGTCTTTACATAGGAACAGAAGATTGCACTGGAAACTTACGCTTGCCATAACACTTAGAGCTCAACTTCAAGCCTCATTTGTCAGCACTGATAAAATGTTATCTATCATGATGAAAGATAAAACATTTTCCTGAATTACCATTACTCATGGCAATGCTTATCTAGTCTCAAGTAGCATCTAGGGGTTTAAACGTCACGTTTCTTTGATGTATTAGTTAAGAAATAATGGGGGGGGGGGGGGGGGGGGGTCCAACAAACAAAACCCAATCAGAAATCCCCTTTCTTTTTTTTTTTTTTTTTTTTTCTTTCCCCCTCCCCCCCCCACTCCCCCTCCCCCTCCCCCACCTCCCCCCCCCCCCCCCCCCCCTCCCCCCTCCCCAAACAGCCAGGCATAAGTAGGAGATATAGTTGCTGTTTTTTTTTTCTTTTTTTTATTTCCCCTATATTAACCCCTGTCATGGTTTTACTGGTCTCCTGATAGTCCTTTCAGAGGAAAGATTTACTGCAAATCAATGCAAAATTGTGTGATGACCCTTATCTTCATTAAAGAAATGTCATTCTCTCAATCAGAGTATTCAATTTCACATAGCATTCAGATGCAGGGTATAAGAACTGAGGACATGATGGTATTGTAAAATCTTTAGCCTAATTTCATTTATGTATTTATTTATTTCAGCTCAAATTTGATGGCCTGTAAATCCCAAACTTCGACATTGTACCTCAACAGATCATCCAGGTGAGATTCTGGATGTTAATTTACATTAACTTATTATGAATAATAGATACCCTCCATATTTATTTATTTATTTATTTATTTATTTATTTATTTATTTATACATACATAAATCTTTAGGCTGCTATATAACTCATGAATTATTTTTCTGTAAGCAAGTATGAACGTTGTCTTGCTTTGACGTTCCAAAATTTCTTGCGTATGACGTCACTGTCTTTGCCTGCTGCGCGCTATGCGCGCGCTCCACTACCCCGGCGGAACGGTAGCTGCTGCTGTAAATGGTGAAGTCTTCAACCTCAACAGCAGCAGAGGGCGGGATAAGAAGCTTCGCACGGAACACCCAAAAAAAGCACCAAAACAGGAAATTAGAGTGGGGCATCCAGTCTGGAAAGGTGAGGAAACTGTCCCGTTAAATAAAGATTTTCTTATTGTTTATGAGAGTGAAGCGCAACAAACGTTTTCTTCATCTGTTAGCTTGTTTTGCCTTTAACAGGGTGCATGTTGATGCTGATTTGTCGCTGTGTTTGGTTACTGTAACAAACTGCAGAGCTATTTTTGACGCATTACCCAAAGCATGCCTATTTTAACCAGTTTCATAGCGGTTAAGTGTACAAAGTCGGTCTTTTATCAGTAGAAACCGAAGCCATCTTTGCTGTCATATAAAATAGGCGTTACCTCACTATTCACGTTAGTGAACAGGTCTATAGCCTCCTTAGTTTGAAATGCTTAATCGTTACACGGTGTGCTTTTGGTAAGTAGCTATGCATACAAATGAGTACATTTATATTTTATTAACTGAGCGATATTTGCATACATATTTATTTACGACACATGACTGTTGCTTATCAATCTTGATCACACTACTCTTAAATAAGCAGAAAACGTGATTATCCCTCTTCTGTCTTACCAGACAGTTACATATTTTACTGTAGCTTTCCCCTTATTTAAAATGTTTGTTTTATTATCATGATTTGTCTTGTATGTATGGTCATGCAGAAACATATTTCTATAAATGAGCAGAAGGATTGCTGGGAAGTTTCTGTTAGTACTGTAGATCCATCACACATTATAGATTAGATACATTATAAAAACATTATTGGCTGCTTATGGCACAGATATTGAATTTTGGGGTATTCCATTAAAAATGCATAAAATGTATTTTAACAAATTATTGTTTTTCAAAATATCTTTAACAAGTATAAAATACTAAGTAAATGGACACAAAGCAAGCGTTTGGTTTAAATGCATAAACATAGCATGAGTAGTAGTAACTTATTGTAAACATGTTTGTCACAAATAACACATTTTCTAGGAATCTATCAGCACATCCATTTAGTTCCCTTGTGAGTTTAGTATTATGTGGCTTTAGTGGCCATCCTTTGTCCAGTCCTCTATAGTAGTACATTGTTACCTTGCTCATTGACAGCAACACAGCTTCAAAGTATGATTGAACTTTTGCTGTGCTTAATACTTTTCTCACTTTCAGGTTTTTGGATGTTGGTTCATTTGCTGACATATTTGGTAAGGAGACTGGGTTTTCTGACAAAACTTCCATGACTGTCATATTTGTTGAGCTGTGGTAGCACAGTAGGATGGTACACCATGGATTTGACACACTAAGAGGGATTTTATTGGCCTTTCATTAGTCTTAAAAGAAGTTTGCTCGACGAGTATTCCAGTAAATTAGACCTAGATATAGAAAAGTATAGTTGAAGGAAAATCCTCTTATGTCTTCTTTTGTTTTGTGGGGATAGATCCTTTCAAACTTCAGAAACAGGGATCTGCTTTAAGGAGTGAGCGTTTATTTAGCTTTTAAATTAGCATCGCTTGATCTTTTTCAGATGATGACTGTAAACAAGCCGTAGCTCTCTAACACACCACTAGCTTTGTAAACTTATGTGATCTTGGGTTTCTAAAAAATTTGATTAATTTTGAGAAAAATCAGAGAAAAATACAATCATATTTCCTAGAATAATTTTTTTAGGAGGGCGGTGTCTTTTGTTAATCGGCTCATAATATCCTCAGTTAGCTTTTTACAGCAACCTACATTTTTACAGGAGATACCCAGACTGTTGCGTACTATTGTTCATAACTGGATCAGACAAAGATTAGGTTTAAATGACGTACTCCTGTATTAAATATAATCTTATCCAAATATCCCATTGCTATTTCAGGAGAAAAATTGCTGTTAGCTGAGAACCTGCATAACCAGTCTGAGGCTGCCAGAAACCACAGGTTTAGTGAACTGTAATGTGCAATGGCTCTGTTGACCTTGCATAGGCTCCCATCCATCTCTACCACTCCAGTAAGTCCACTATCTACACACCCTTGTTGTACACAAACATTTTTTACTATGTCATCAGATAATGGCCTTTTTTTTTATACCTTTGTCTTTGTCAGCATAGAGGATATTATTATATTGTATCTGTTATCAGATGGTTGTCCTGGCTTGTGTGTAGAAAATTAGCTTCTGAAGAAGATCCAGCAGTTTAGTTTTTCTGTTGTTTCCAGGGATGTGATTACACAGATAGACTTCTAAGGAAAATGTCTCACATGCTGTGATTTAACTAATATCCACATTCAAAAAGCAAGTTAAGACTTTTATGTGAGCTGAAGTTTTTTTAAACATACACGTAGGACTCTGAATCTTTTATCATCAGCCTGTCTCTCTTTCCCCCTTTTCTCTCATTCTGTTACATTGTCATAAAAAAGTGAAATATATCAAAAGCCAGTCTCTCTCCTGTTTTTATCACTGTCCACTAAGCCATAAACAACTTAATTGTGGATCCAACTCTCATTCTTGGCATATTTTGTCATATAATCTAATCACCCAACAATCTTAACTTGTGTTTTCTCCTTTTTTTTTCCTTCAATCTTTCATCATTCCTCTCCTGGCTCCTGCTCGCTTCTCTTTTTCTTTTTTTTTCTTGACTCTGTCTGGACTTGTCAGTTACGTAAAAGGTAATGTTACTGTCTCATGTTTCTCTCCTTGTAAACCTTCCTTAACAGTCAGTGCCAATGCTACTTCTCTCTTTGTGTCCCCTCCCAATTGTTGCATTGTATTTCTTTATTTACCATGTGCTTCTATTATAACATTGTCAATCTGTTTAGTATTACTCTAACTCCAGCTTCCATTTCACAATGCATACAAAGCACTCTCTGCTTTTGTCCTGTCACTGCTGCACCTTATCTGAGTTGTACTATTTGTTACCCAAGGAAGTGCTGAGCATTGTTTCGTGTCATTTGTGCCCACACATGCAAAAGACAACAAATACCTTACAGAAAGTGCTTTCAGTGAACTTTAAATTATACGAGTTTTACAAAATGGTTTCATCTGGTTGGTGAGTAAATGTGAATGAGGATTAGAAACAGTGTGCAACATTTTCTAATTTTAGATGGTGTTTTAGAGCCAAAGGTTCTGTTGAGATCCTCCTTTGGGGTGTGTGTGCACATTGTTGTCACTACTGGAATATATAGAAAATGTACAAAAAAGAGATTTACATCTACCATCTAAACACAAAAATATATAAAAACATAATACAGGTATGTTGGTGATATTTTTTTTTTTACTGATGAGTTTTATTCATACTGTTTTTTGTTTTATTTCACTGTAAAGGATGAAAACTTTCAAAGAAGAGGCAGACTTCAGAAAAGGTACACCTCTGTCATCTTGTTGCATTACTCTAAAACAGGGGTAGGGAACCCTGATCCTCAAGAACTGTATTCCCTGCTGATTTTCCATCTATCCCTGGCCCAGCACACCTGATTCAAATCAAATGGATCCAGCAGCTTATCAAGCTTTGACTTGTTCATTTGAATCAGGTGTGCTCGGTCAGGGATACATGAAAAATCTGCAAGAAAATACAGCTCTCGAGGACCAGGGTTCCCTACCCGTGCTCTAAAAGAAAACCATTTCTCTGGGCGACTGACTGGTCTTTGGCTGTCTCCAGGGAGAGCTTTGCCCTCGTAAAAGGAGCGGTCCTTCTCTTAGAGGACAACAAGAACGACACCCCTCATGAAGACGCTTCTCACTCTCCGACATCTCCCGTAAAGCACAGCAGTAAAGCATCATCCATACAGCACAGACACCTTCATGCCATGCTGGAACAGCTCAGGCCAGAAGAAACCATAAAGCTGGTGAGGTGTTATACCTTGCATAAAAAATCCCATAGTTTTGTTTGTGGCATCATTTAATAAATGGACCCCATGTGAGGATGTGTAAGCATATCTTATGTTCGGGTCATAGAAGCAGTAGTTTTTTAAATGTTTTTGATTTATGTTATTGTGATGGTTTATTCATTTATTTTGTGATAGAAAAAATTGTTATTGCTTCTGTAACACTCAGGAGAAACAGCATAATCACCCATGAACTCGCACGTGTACTGTGAGCTGATTATTACACATAAGTTATGAAGCAAATGGAAGGAGAGAAAAATCCAGCTGCATTGATTTAAATTGGCATCAGCTATTATCTTCATCTCTCTGTTTACATAAACTTATCTTCAGTAATTTGATGTTTTATGGAAGTAAAAAAAAAATTGAGTGATTCTGCGCACCATATTTGACATTACCTGTAATCAGGCAGGTTTTTAGAGAGAAATTTCAGAAGAAAGTCACATAAAGCCTGCTTATTTTACTATCCTTACTAGGTTTGTCCTTTTGTTTGTCTTTCACTCTATCAGGCAGTGCAGTTGGAGTCTGTCAGCTCGGTCAGAGTCAGGTATCTGATCGTCGTCTCCACTCTGGGCAACAAACAGGAGAGCATCCTGCTGGGCATGGATTTCCCCAGTCAAGACAGGTACGTGTAACCAAGATGCTGGTGTACAGTTCCACAAAAAGTGTACAAGATAAGTTTCTCAGTTAACTGTTTCTGATTTGAATGTGGCAAATTACAATTCCTTACTCGTTTCTCATTGCAGCGCGCAGTGCACCATTGGTCTGGTTTTGCCAATATGGAGCGACACACAAGTCTATCTGGATGGAGACGGGTAAAATACATTTATAAAAGACAGAGAGGGCCAGAAGGTTGACATGAAAGGGATTTGTCAGCGTGCAACAGAAACTGTGCAGCCTAATGACTGGGTTTCTTTCTGGAAATAATGTGTTATTCAGAGCGATTAATCATTTGCTGACCTGTTTAGGGTCACATGGGTTTTATAGTGAAATGAAAGTAAAGTTTGGTTTTTCTTGTGTCTGTGAACACAAAGGTCAGTAAGCGCAACCGCTGAATGCTCTGATGATTGTAGTGTAAATCATTGCAGTTTTAGTACTGTTTATTCAAGCTCAGCTGTAAAGTTAAACTTAATGAATAAGGAGTGTTTCCTACCAACTCTGCATTCATATAAACAGATTATTAGGAAGTACTGATTCTCAGTAGAGGCCTTAGAGAAGAGGACATTGGGCTGATATGGTGTGGACACTTTGCTGTCTGTACTAATCTGTCATCACATAACGAGTCTTGATGCTTTACCCGGTTGCCATGTCACACCAGCATGTTCACTCTCATGCTGGATCACACCTCTGCTGTGTTAGTTTTTTCTCTCTCGGTCTTCACATGTTGGCATCTTTTATTTTATTCAGACGTACTAACTCTAATTTGCACTGAATAATTTCTCTGCTCTCTGAGGCTGACTGTGCTCTAGTCTTAGAAGTTTTACTTCCTCTGTTCTCTTGTTTCTTTTTACTATTATCAGAACTGTTTTTTTGTTTGTTTGTTTGTTATTTGCAGTGGTTTTAGTGTGACCTCAGCAGAAAAGAGCAGAATTTTCAAGCCGGTTTCCATGCAGACGATGTGGTGAGTGTTACTGCTCAAAAGGTTTTTTTAACACTAAAATTCTGTTTTTATTGTGAACCTTGTGTACAGAAACTCACTTCATCCTGCAATAGGCCCAAATTTTCTTCCAGATCTAGGCTATTTATAACTCCCCTCTCTTTCTTACATTCATAAGAAGATTCACTTCATAAATCACCTCATTAGTAACACACACTACTAAAACTACACTCTAAACCAAACAACAGCCATGGCTGTGTTCATATCGGGTCCTGGCTCCATCTTTTTTTTTAAACCTGTACCTTTCTACACCCACATAGCTCAGTACTGGAAGAAGCCTGTTACCTCCACTATTACTGTAATGTAAACTTGCTACCTTTGAGGGTTTTCATTACCTGCATAACAAGCCAACAGCCTGATCCATTGCAATGGAAAGCCATGGGTACTGGGTAGATTAGCAAAGCCACACAGGATCTCTGCTGTCTTGATATTTTAATTTTCTTTCCTTTCATTGTGCTCTTATAGATCTGTTGACTTTCTATTCTTTCTCACCCCCTCTGCTGATATAAGGTCAGTGCTGCAGGTGTTGCACGGTTGCTGTGAGCGGGCAGTTAAAGCTGCTGTGATCCCAGGGAGCGGACTGGAGTGGGCCCAACACTACCGCCAGAACATCGAGTCTGATCGCTTCTGCCTCAACGAATGGGAGGCCATGGATGATCTGGAGTCTGTGCGAAGGGACAGTGATCGACAGAGGTGAGAACCATCCTGCCTTGTCTTTTAGTCGCAAAGTGAGATAAAGCTACTGTCAGGTTTACTAAACTCACCACAGTGTAAAATCGTTCACCCACTCAAATTTTATCTTTAAAGGTATATATGTACTTATAGAGATGTCTCCAAAAACACAATAATGCTAACGGACAAATACATGATTTTAGAAAGTGAATTACAACTTCATAATTTGTAGCAATGCATCACGACTAACTGTAATTTAGCATAGCTAATGGATTCAGGCTCTGTATGCTGCCATGAATGTAGAAATGGTAATTGAGTTGTTATGTCATCTTATTGCTCGTGGACACTTGTCAGCTTGTATTAAAAAACTTTGTTTTTATTGTACGAGAAGCTCTGCAGAGAGAGTTTCCCATGAAATACGCATCAAAGAGCACCTGAGAGATATTATGATGACCGAAGACCTGGACAACCTTACATCTAAAATGGTTAGATGCATGGGCAAATAGAGAGAGGGAGTTGGTCTAATAAAAGGGACAATGAAAGAGTGTAAATACATGTTTCCTTTGATTTTTGTATTCGCTGTTGTAGGTGCACTCGGCCCTGGAGACTAGGATAGGTTTTGACATGAAACCCTACAAGGAGTATATTGACAATGAGATCCTGGTTACTATGGCTCAGATGGACAAGCCCTCCAAAATATTTGACTACCTTTACCTGGTGAGGAAATATTAAGTTTTTTTTTGCCTCAATTACTAGAGATCTTTCTGTTGTTGAAATCAATAAACTGCCGGAAGTGCACTTTCACCAGGATGCCGTCATATGACTGTGACTTCCCCTTTGTCTGACTTGTGTCGACAGTGATAAGGAAGACAGTTCGGTCCCTTTCCGTCTTGACGTTTCAGCCGTGACTGAACCTCTTGTTGTTGTTTCAGGGCTCTGAGTGGAATGCAGCTAACTTTGAGGAGCTGCAGAAAAACAAGTCAGTGTTTTTGACTCTGCTAAGTTTTCTCCATTTGTGCCTTCACACATTACTGGACATAAATTAAACCAAACTGCACGCAGTGTTTTGCTGAGTTACCACTGTTAATCACCATCTTTTGTGTTTTCCAGCGTTGGCTACATTCTGAATATGACAAGGGAGATTGACAACTTTTTCCCAGACTCCTTTACTTACATGAATGTCAGAGTGTATGATGTGGAAGACACCAACTTGCTCCCCCACTGGACAGACACTTATAGCTTTATCAACACTGCAAGGTACATCTGAGACACCAAGCACATAATAATGCTTAAAGAAACATCAATGTACTTACATGCAAACTCCTTGTGTGTGTGTTGCAGGAAGAGTGGGCAGGCAGTGCTGGTGCACTGTAAGATGGGAGTGTCTCGATCTGCATCTACGGTCATTGCTTATGCCATGAAGCAACAAGACTGGTCTCTGGATATGGCGCTTCACTTTGTTAGAGATCGCCGGTCCATCGTCAAGCCTAACGAGGGTTTCATGAAGCAGCTGCAGACCTACAATGGCATCCTCAACGCAAGGTCAGGCCTAACACTAAATTACTTCTGAGAAACTTTTTTTGATTTCCAGAGTGACATAAGCACTTCTATAAACAAATCATGTATTCGTTTATACTAACTGGTATAAAGACTGGCGTTATAACTGTTTGTTGATTTGTGTTTGCAGCCAGCAGCGTCACAGCACACTCTGGAGGCGGAAGTCGAGAGACCAAAGGCAGAAGTCGGTGCGCAAGGAGGAAGAAAAGTCAGAAGATGAGGATGAGGAAGAATCCGAAGATGAGGGAGATGATGTAGATAGTCCAGATGAAAAGGGTGATTCAGATGAAGACCATGAGGTAACAATTTGATCAAAACTATTTTATTATAATTGTGAATCCAGCAGATTTGGTTACATCTTTAATTATTTATTGATCTAAAATGTGCTCAGGTATTTGAAATACCCACTTCCAAGTCTGATACCGTTGAGGTCCCTGAGGCGACAGATTCAGCTGTCAGTCCTGTCATTACTGTAAATGAACCTGAGAAGGTGAGCTGACTGCATGATCCAGTTTTATTCAGTCTTTCACACATGCACAACTCGTCTGAAGGCTGTTTTTCATTTTAAGGTCATTCCAAGTCTGAATCGCAGTGGCAGGATGAATCTCTTCTCCCTCATGCAGTCCATCAGTGAATTAGATGATGGGGATAAAGGACAAGAACAGGTAAAGTCATCTTATTCTCATAATTCTACACCTGTGCACAGAGACTGATTTTAGAGTCAGAATTTACAAAAGCATTTTGTTGACTGAAGAGTGAACATACCCCAGACAAATTTTACAAAACTTTTTAAAATGAAAAGTGTAACTTGAGTAAAGTGTTTTATTAAATGTAAATATTATTTTAAAAAGCTGCTGCAGAGGTTTAAAAACATACTCGGAGCAAGAGATTCCTGGATATTCTCTGACATTGTGGGTATTAAGTAAAGGAAGCAAAGAGAAAGTCCACACAATGAAGGACTGTACTCAGATGTTCCCACAGCTGAGCTCTTGACTCTGAGTGTAAGTGATGAAGGTCAGCTTCTGTTTGTATTAGAAAACAAAGACAGGAACCTTGTTGCCTTTCCTTTCATATTAGGAAACGTGCAGCTGCCAGGTTGCTGCCAAACTTCTAAACCTTTCTAAACATTAAAACAGTATTTTATTAATCTACACATTACCAGTTAAAATCTTGGAGCCTTATTTGGATCTTTTTTCACTCGGAAGCCTGTTTTATTTTCTATTGTTTCAGTTGAATAAGCAAATGAATAAATATTTTTCCTGATTCCTAATTCCCATGTAATTAGGAATGGTGACACCCATCCACTGAAGGGTTGGATGGGTATCTTTCTCTAGATCTGCTTGCATTTCCTTTTAGCATTTCTCTGAAATAATTTAAACACCTGTTGTTTTTCTATTTCTTTTACTCAAAAGCTGACTGTTGGATCAAAATGGTCTCCAGCACAACGGAGGCGTAGCCATGGGCGGCGGGGTCTCGTCCACCAGAGAGCGTGTCTGGATGCTTCACCTGAGCCTCGCTGTCTACCAGATGCCAGTCAGAGCAAGCCGTAAAGCGATCAAAAACATGGACAAGAGGGAAACTACAAGAGCTAGAGGAACTATAAAGGAGGTCCAGAAGAAGTCCTATAGGACACAAACCCAAAGGACACATGCCAAGGCTTTTATAAATCTGTATTATAATTTATATTTGCAGGTCTTTCATTATACATCTCAGCTCATTCCAGTTATTCATTTTATCAGGATCACACTGCAGTATTGCTGTACAAGTAAAGACGGGATATCTACTAATTGAAATTGCTGTCTGTGTACGGTGTTGTTAGGATTGTAAAGTATTTTAGGAGAAATCTTTCCAGTTAAGCCTCACCACATTTCTCTTTTTCCTCTTGCTTTTGTAGCTGTCCCATCAACACTCCATAGATCTATGCAATAAGTGTTACCTCCACTTTCCTCTGTAAACTTTATGCTTTATACTGCAGCTTCGAACTACTGAACCTTTGTTTCTACAAAAAAAATCTTGTTTTCATGTGTACGATTTCACTCTAAGCTGTGCATTTTGGACCATATCGGGGCCAGTTTTATGGCACATTTCTGTTTGCCAAACCATGTGCCAGTGAATCTATATTTAATTGAAATGTTTATCACATCAGTATGTTACAAACTGTTGTAATCTCTTTTATTGTTGTTCTAACTTAACACCAGGACTGCATGAGTGCCTTCAACATGAGAATGAAATATGACTCTGTGGTAATTTTAATGTTTTTATTATGAGGTGGTGGACACACACGTGTTTATCTTGTACTATTTGGTTTCATTTCTTCATAAATGTGACATTCCAAGATTGTGCATTTATGTACACTTATGTGTATCCATATATAACTGCTGAAACCTTGGTGCAAGTTTTTTTTGTTTCTTTTGCTACCCAGTGAAAGCAGGAAAATCAGGGTTTTCTCCTGTATTAGAGACACTGAATGAAATCTGTTAACTTGTCAGATTTCAGCAGTTGCCGATGTCGATCTTCACTTTATGCTGATATTACTTTTTAGCTGGTGAACCTCTGCTAAGGATTCATTTGCGGTAACCTGCATGCTTACCATTAAAAGTGAAAATGTGCACTTTATAATCTATGGCACACACTGTTCACACTGTCTGAGACAACAATGTGCTGTAACATGATTCAGAATGAGTGTTTGTCTCCCCCTTGTGTTAAGCTGTTCATTATCTGCACCTCACTGTTGTTTACAACAAGCACCTTGAGTGGAAATAAAGGATTGTATTCCAGCCAGTTTATTTCCTAAATAAACATTACATCAGAGGAAGAACAGGTTAAATTCACAAACTACTTTATTTGATACATCAATGGTTTTAACCATGGTTGTCCAACTATCTATACAGTAATGATTCATTCCTTTATTCATTTAAATGAACAAAGGATGCAGAGAGGACGAATAAAAAAGAAACATGATGCTGTTCAGGTCCCAACATATTTCCTTCTGGGTTCACTGAGAGTGATTCCTCCCGCTTTTATTGCAGTCCTGAAAGCCTGAACCTGCAAAGGAAGCACACATGAAAACAAAGAAGGGATAACTTTAATAAAAAATATATTTATCCTTCAATCCTAGCTGCAAATACTCACAGCATCGGAACGGTACGTCCAAGGAATTGCCCTGTACACCATTCTGGTGATGCCAGCCTGTGAGCATCGATGTGCCAATACTTCCCCCACAGCCTGGCAAGCTGCCACACAGTGTGTGGAAGAGAGTTCCCTCTTTATAGCCCACTCTTTGGTTGAACAAGAAATCACTGGATTAGGAGAGTCACTGGAAAACACCTCTGCGGTCACATGGTGTTGGCTGCGAGAGAACTTCAACCTGAAAGAAGAAGTTATGCACAAATAGCAAAAATAAGAGGGAACCGAGTGAAAACTTTAATCAAGTGCAGTAGAGATGCCCAATATTTGGATCAGTTGGAATTGTAAAAACTAAAAATGAAAGTTAACCTAGTTAACCCCTTATGGCCTGATGTCACATATTTGATACAGACTGTTTGACATTTTGCATCACTTTTACTCAAACTTTACTCAAAACCCTGTTGTTCACCGTATTATACTGCTCTCCTGCACCCTGGTAAATACCAGAAAACAGTAGATTACACTATAATAATCTTTACCCATTCCATGGTAATAAACTGTAAATATACTGAAAAAAATAAATGAAGGTTTCTTTCAGATGTGGTTAAAGGGTCAAATAAGACTTTCAGATTAAAAAAATTGGATGTTTCTGCCCAGTTCTTCTTAATTCAGCCATTAAAGGTTAACTTTATCAACTTTAAGTCACCTTCAAATTTATTCACACCCTGCCAATAAATCAGGAAATACAGTAGTTTAGAAACAAAGTTTAAATTGACCAAATAATTTGTTTTTAATGAAATCACCTTTTGAATTGTGGTTCAAACAACATATAGTAAAAACAAGAAAACAAACATGTTAAACTAATATAGTTTACATCACTGGTAATATATATTTTCTTAAACAATGCTTTTCAGACAATAACTGCAATAAAGCGTTTTCTGTAATTCTCAGTCAGACTTCTGCACATCTTGACAAGCTTTTAGGCGACTGATTATCAGCAAAGAGCTCTTATTTGTCCGGAACAGTTCTTCCTATTACCGTTTTCAATACAGTTTCATTTAAAAAGCAACATCTTATGTCACTAAAGTATATTTAAGCTTATTTCTATGCATTATTATGCCTACTTGTCTTGTTTTAAGCTATTATAGCTTTTCTTTCAGACCTGTGGTAGAACTGCTGGTGGGGCCATGTCGTCTTCCAGCCCCGATCCTTCACAGCCAGAGCCATCTGCTCCAGGTTTCGCGGGTTTCTGTTCACAAAGGTCGGGTTTACGGCTTCGTTTTCATCTGCGCTGGGCTCCGGTCGACGTGCAGTTTGACTCATACACCGAACTGCCACAACGCGGTTTCATAGAAATAAAATAACCGGAAAGTTATTTATTGTCAGTCTAAATACAAAAGCAAACTGTTTGGATTAAACTTGCAAATGCAGTCTAGGCGTACAAAAACAAGTATTGCTATGTAACTTACCCATTTTGTTAACAACCACCGCTGGGCGACATCGGTGAATTTGTCCTATCAAAAGACGAACACTGCGACTAATCTCGCTGAACGCCATCTTCTCCTTCACCCTGTTCACTTATAAACTAATCTCCAATCTGTGTGTTACCACAAAATCACACCCGGTGTCCCCAAATATATATACACCGTTCTTTGGATCGATTTATTTAATCATATTTCGCCGTGACACGATGACCGCCATCTTTGACATTCTAATAACATCCGGTTCACTTGGGGTTCTTCTACAATACTTACTGACAGAAACACACGCTACGCAATCAGGTTCCGCTTATTCGTTTTCGGCCTTAACTGTAGAGAACGATTAGTGCATATATTTCAAACAATATATAATACATATTACCAATGGGTAAATAAATGATAAACATAAATAAATAGATTACCTCTGCCTGAAAGTGATGAAAAAGAACTAAGAGTGGAAGAAAATCTTTAAATGTAATTACGCTTTTCAAGATGGTGACTTAAATTGTCTTAAATTTCTAAAAGTGATTATTGCAGTCTAATAATTTGATTAATATACTCTATAAAGGCTATGCTACCCTTGTTCAATATTGTAGGAAAATTATAAAGATTTTTAATACTGAACAACTTTTGGCCTAATGGTTAAGGTTTCCTTGTAGGGTCAACTTTGAATGTCTCTTTACTGTTATGTTATGTGACTGTATCTGTATACTGTTATGATCAGTGTACCTTAGGCACATGTGATGTATGTACACATTGAAATTTAAACAGAGAAGACAAGCTACCATTAAACAAACCATTCAATAAACTACATTAAATAATAAAACTCAAGAAAATCGAATTTATTTTTAACTCAAATTTAATTAATTTTATTGTACTAATTGGCAAAAGAAAAATAACACGGATAAAAGTAAACTGCATGGTTTTGTACAACTTTGTGGCAACATAACAGTTCCAATCTGAGCAAAATACATAATACAATTACAGTCTCTGTAAGGCATCAGAAAACACCTTGCTATAAATAAATAGCTGCAGTGTAATGTGTTAGGAAGACATGAGAAGAGGAAAAAAATCTTTGGTTCATAAAAAAAATCATTCAGATCATTCTTGGCAATCTACTGAGTATTCTTGCAAGACAGGCTCAACATTCAGCAAGTAAAACACAAGTTCCCTTAAACTGCAAAACAGATTCTAATTACTGTAGATGTACTTTCCCTTTTCTGAATTACTTTGTGTATTACACGTTTATACAGTGAAAGTACGAGATTATCAAATATTTCCTAAACTACTGACAGAACAGTTAGACAGCAGCATATAAGTTTAAAAATTAGCATGGGGATGTCTTATTAAGATAAAGTCACAATTCATTATGCAGGGTGTCATTATACTGCTGCAGTCTGTATCATTCATTATAACCACAGTGCAAGTTTATTTAACCATTTCCTGGTCTACAAATAATAGAATATCATTAAGATACACAAAGACACATAAGTTAATTAACCGTTTGCAGTCATTTGGCTAATCATATAGGAGCTGAAGCATTGATCAGAGATGTAAAGGAGAAAGGGCTGAGTTTGTAGCCTGTTCCACTGTAGAACTTGTTCTGAAACTCCACCCTGTAAGAGAAATGAGATAAGTAGTCAGCAAAAACTTCTTTTAAAATAAAATGTATAAAATAAATGTAATTTATTGTGCACAGTTGCATCAATTGCAATGAAAGATGCAACCCTTTTCTTTATAGACTTTGCATGAAGTGTATGCAAACTGCCAGGTTCCTGAATGAGTTTGTTCCTACCAATATGAAAAACATCAGCCCTGAAAAATCTCTACAATCCCTGAGATAATTCAATACAGACAGCTTAATTAACTGCCCTAGGTTTGATCTAGTAATAGATAATACAGTAGATTATTTTAAATCGGTTGTGAAACAAGAACCTCTAAAAGACAGATAGAAAATCTGCATGAACCATGAAATTTATAAAGGTAATAATGCTCAATTTCTCTTCTTCCTCTCATCCTTACCAGTGCAGACGGAGTGCGTGCAAAAAAGCAGAGAGTCCCTCCATAACCAGGAGGATGGACACAGTCAACACAGCAAAAAAAGCAAAAATCACAACAAGCAATGCAGATCCCACATAACCTTGCCAACTCAGGGCGCGACGCATGACCATGGTCCACACCACCTCTGACAGCTCTGAAAACACAAATAACTCTGTCAGAGAACCACAACCACTTGGAAAAGGAACAAAACAAATGTATGAATAAGATACTCATTGGATATGTTTAGTTCCAGAGAGGAAGTCTTCTGTGCATCATGTGAGAATGAGGATGTTGTGTTTGTGTGCATCAGCACTAACGTGCGTGGGCCAAGCTGAGCGCCCAAAGTCGCAGGTAAGACGCCGTGTTGGAGATGCAGCCCAGGCAGAACTCTATGGTGTGGATGGCCTGATGCATGAACACATCTACAGTATCAAACTCCTGCAGGCAGCACAGTTCAAATAGTTAAACCAGAAGCACGAGAGCTTCCGTGACCAGATTGAATCGGTTTAATAAATTCAATTATGATTGCTCCCACCTCCTCTTCCACAGCAGCTCCACCCTCTACCTCCCCCTGACGCGTGTTGACAGAACCATCGTCTGCTACCAGTGGACGTCTTTCTTCTTCCTGATGACAAAAAAAAAAAAAAAGATTGCAAAAATGCGTCTTAGTGTAGGTTAAAAAAAAACAAAAAACAAGACAAGATTCACACAAGCACTCACAACTTGACGTCGTCTCTTCTTGAATTTGAAGTACTCGCACAGGGGCTTCCCCAGTAGAAGTACTGGGACTGATAAGAAGGCCAGTACCAACAGTATGTTCTGTACAATAGGCTAACAGTAGAGAGTTGCAGAAAAATAAGACAAGTTTAATGACAATCGCAGTTTTCACAAGTTGCCTCTGCATTCTTTTTTATAGCACTACAGTTAAAAATACATTGGAGGACGTTACTGGTTACCATTAACACATGGATTTATTGTTACTTGTGAATGTTGTTAAAGTACAAAATTTTATAACTGAAAAGAAAATTGTGTTCATGAGTTTTTTTAAAAAAAAAGTATCCCATCTAATCTACTAAACAGTATTACATACAGAAATCACACAAGTACACAAAAACCAGTGAAAAGGTCAAACATGAAAGATCTGTACATAAAAATCTAAAATATTAGCTTTCATAAAAAAGAACAATTTTATTAATTTTATCTTGTATATTCTAATTTTAATGCCACCTACTAAATAAACTATTAAAAATAATCTGGTAGACATCTAAAAGCTCATTGTGCTATTTCAAGTAAATAAAAGTAACCAGTAACGTCCTGTGAATGTAGCAGAACAATGCAATCATCAATGTAAAGAAACGTACATTAAATGTCTGACAGTCATGAACAAGCACACACCTGTCCTGTGTAAAGCTGTGGGTTTTCAGCATTGTGAGTGAAGAGGAACATGGAAATGACGTGCATCAGTATATTGGGAGCGGTTTTGGACTCGGCAGGAGTGAAGACGATCCACTTAAAGACCACCATGAATATCAGGTAACCAAACAGACACAGCATGAAGAACAGCTCTGGGATCAGCACAAGGAACACGTTGCTGAACTGACCAAAGTGCCTGAAAAAAAAAACACCAGAGATGGAAACAAAGATGGGGACACCATGGTACAGCTGTACACAAAGCAAATCTAAGAAACACACTTACCAGTAGTTAAAGAATGACAAGCAGATACCAAACGTCATGTGAATGACACCGATGATGATGGACATTTTCATTTTGTACGAGTTTAGGAAGGTTAGTTTGTTGTTGGCCAGGCCCCAAATCTGACACAAAAAAAGTGGAATTAGTTTGTGTGTTTTTGATTAAATGATGATTAATAGAGATTGCCATACCGGGTCAATTCCAAAAGGATACGGACTGGTCAAAACTCCAGGAACAACAGGATCCATAGATAAGTACTGGCTCCCTGCCAGCACCGTTGAACTGAGAAATAAATATTTAAGAGTGTGGATTTTTTGGAGAAAATGGACTAGATTAGATTATTTCCCAGAATGAACTGCTCTTACTTCCATATGTTATTTTGAAACATTGGGTTGACATGCCAAGCAGAGCTGAAGGGGCTCATGCCTCTGCTGAAGCACTCGTTGTAAATGGCCCCCGTGTAGATGGAGAAAAGCCCCATCAGCAGAATCAGATACCGTCCTCCAAACATCATCCTCCAGATCTAAAACACAGTGGAAGGGCACTTGTTTCAACGTTTAGAGTTGTGGTGATCAAAACCGTGTTTCTGTGATCCTGTGTGTATCCAAGTACCAAAAAACTTATAGTAAATTGTTATAGATGTTATTTAAGTATACAATTTTTCTATAATCCCACTAAACTCAGATTATAATTCAAACTCTGGTGTTTTCAATTATGTGTAGACAATGAAAGGGCTTCAAAAACTAACAAAAAAAAACTATGATGTGGATACACACAAATTATTTTGCCTTCAGATCTCTTGTTTTGGTCTTGTAATGTGGGCCTTAGAAAAATGCACAAGTATAACCAATACAACAGTATAATTACCTCATTGGTGTTATTTTTAAGCTTGGGATCCTTTTCCTCAAGAACCATCCAGAGAGCAGCCAGAAACATCAATAAACCATGACCCACATCCCCAAACATCACCGCAAACAGGAAAGGGAACGTTATTATGGTGTACAGCGCTGCAGGACAATGACAGAAAAGACGTTATTCAGCACGTAGAAGAATCCTTATGACCAAGCTTTCTTTAAATCACATTTTAAGAAAAGTCTTTGTTGTGAAAGACTTCTTAAAAGTGTACCTGGATTGACCTCGCGGTAGCTGGCCACTCCATAAGCATCAACGATGTTCTGAAAACCAGCAGTGAAAGAGTTGAGGGGAAACAGAGTAGGTGGGGGTGTGGAGGAAGGCAGCCGGTTGTAAAAGGAGTCAACCCCACTGCCACTCTTCCTCTGATGATGGAGGAAAAAGGAGATCATTTGTCATTTAGGTCACATCTGACCTGTCGTGCCTTCTGCTGCGTCACCTTACCCCTCCCTCTCTGAGGGCACTCTGCAGTTCAGGCAGTTTGGCAGTGGGACACCAGGCCTCGGCGATCAGGCATTTGTCAGTGACAGAAGGACTGCAGAGATTCAGCACCATCTGGATTGCCTTGCATTTCTGAACTCGAACCTTCCACTGAGGCAGAGTAGCCACTGCTCGCAACAGCAGCTGCTGAAGGAACGTTTCCGTCTGTGACAACACCTGAAACACAGTACACATGTGTTTTAATGTTCAGTTGTGATAGAAATCCTAAAAATGCATATTACTGTGATTTGTTTTGAATCTTTAGATTTTATAAATAAGGTAAAGATGGTGACTATGTGGATGGAATAACAATATGGCATTTCTACTCCACTCACGGATTTGATGTCTTCAATTCTGCCTTGAAGCCCTTGAAGAATCTCCTCTCTCTCAGCAGAGCTTTCAGGGTACGCAAATGTCTGTGTGTGGAAACTGCAAAGAGGGAAAGAATCGTGTGAAATCAGGCTTAAATAATAATAATACTACATATGAACATATTTACCCACCAATCACATATTTTCTTGACTTTTTGTCCAATTTGATCTCCCCAGAATGAAATAAGGAACACAGTCCACTGCACCATTTCCCCCTAAAACCACCAAACAGAAAACAGTTCTATTAAAAGAAACGGATCAGGCGAGACACGTCATAGATTATGTTTCCATTTTGATCCTCCGCTGTGTCTCCAAGCGCCCACCGTATCTGGGTGCTCGAGTCTGTCCTCCATTTCTCTAAAATCCACGATGATATAGCCACGACATGCTCGCCATAGCAACCGCTCAAAGGAAGGAACCTTCCAAGGATGGACCACACCTGCAACAAAACTGAGGAAGAGGAGATGGAGGAAAAATGTGTAAATTGTGGATGACGGCATGAAAAACTCTTTCTGATAATGAGATTTACCTGAGATGGATGTCTTGGCGTTTATCAAACAGACCATGGCTATCCATCACAGGAGGTGGTGCCTGACAATCAACCAAAGGTAAGTATATGTTTGTGGTTTGTCTTATAAATGAAATAGTTATGACACAGAACTAATTACAGCTGCGCAGCTTCTTATTACCTGTGAAGCTGTGAGTGAGTGTGTTCTGGTCAGGACTCCTTTGTACTGGCAGAGCTGGGTCAGCTGAGCCCGAAGGCTGTCTCTGTTCCTGGACACCTGGGGAAGAAGCACACAACCATCAACCCACTATTCCAATGTGTTCATCCCAGTCTGATGGCTATCGTAAATATTATTGGCCTCAATTTTGTTTTCACCTCTTTGAGCTCTCTGGCAAGCCGCTCGCTTTCTTCTTCTATGGTGATGAGTTCTCGTGGCTGAGGGGCTGAGGGCATCGGGCACGGTGGAGCCAGGGGACCCCGCAGGGGTGGGGTTAAGGAGCGGTTGATCTCCTGCTCCAGGAAAGCTGAGGACCAGACACATTACGTCAGAGATGGCAGATGAAGAATCATAACAAAACAAACAAAAAAAAGACTAAACATGGATGGAAAAGTATATAATGAGGGAAAATAAGTCAATACTCACTAAAAGTCTTCTCAAGCTCCTCACATCGCCTGACCTCACCAACAAACTTCCTTTGGAAAGCATTCACGTTAGGATTTAACTAAAACATCAGAGCACAGGGAAGAGGAAGACAGAAACGGGGTTATTAGTGTTCATCCAAAGAGACGGGAAGGGTTGCTGTATCTCACAGATCCAAAGCAGGTTCATGATATCATCTCAGATATAACCAGAGCAACACATTAGGAGCTGAAGCACATGAAAGTAAAGTTAAAATCAATCCATCACCAACAGGTCAAGTGACAAATTCCTCTGTAACCCCCACCTTTATGCTCTTTGAGCTTTGCACCACAAGATGATGAGTGATGGGAAAAACAAGAAGAAAGAAAAACAATAAACTACTCACATCTCTGAACTCCACCAGCCCGAGCTCTCCCAGCTCACTGACACAATTATAGGCTGAGCCGGACTGGAGAAAGAGCTGCACCAGGCACACCTCCTCACTTCGAAACATGGATCCCATTACTGCCTGCACACCACAGAGGAAAAAAGTCTGCCTTTAAATAAAAATACCATAAAACCAAAGTACAAGTGGTGGATAGTTAAATGTAGACACTTTTAATGATACTAGCTTCTTTATTTTCTGTTTATTTTTGTAATTTCTTTCTGTTTCAATGTAAAGCACTTTGAGCTGTCCTGTACATGAAAGGTG
>JBAMHV010000007.1:19329024-19353410 GCA_037177535.1 Pseudomugil gertrudae
TATTACATTTATTAACTTGTTGAACATGTGCTACATTGTTAGAGACACCGACTGCCTTTTCCTCATAGATATTTACAACAGAATACCTCAACACCTCCTCGCTGCACTACTCGAAACACTGTTCCAGAAGTGCATTACTGCAAATGTCAATTCTTTTGGCACATCTGCTGCTTTTTGAATCATCAAGCACTATATAATTAACATTTACATATTTTAACACAACAGTAAAGTTAGTCTTTATCGGTACATCAAATGTTTTAAATGCTCATAAATGAATGCTTTAAAATGCATGACTTGTGTAAACCTGTTGGTTTTATTTTTTTTAAAAAGAAGTGGTTTATATTTCTAAAGTATGTATTTGTGTTTATGGTGTGTTTCCATTTTGATTCAGGTTAATTAAAGTAAAATACCTGAAATAAATATGGTATCTATTTGTCTTTGACTCCTCCATGCTGAACATTTGTAATTCTCCTTATAGCCACCACAGCGACCCCCAAACGCTGACCTGTATTACCACAAAGCTCATCCAAGCACATCATTTCCTGCACAATAAACCAACTGGTTTGGCAAAGAAGCTCAACAAAGCAGAGGTTGCTGCACAACTGAGCCTTTTGGGCTGAAAAGATTCCCTTTTATACACCTAAATCCGTCTTAGACTCTGATGTGGAAAAAATAAAACACATTATGCTGAATTTATTCAATAAATTGCTGCAGGGATTTTATTAATTTTAGTTCAAGCATAAAGTTAAAACTGTTTTGTTTTAACTGCAGCATAAATGCTTATAGGTTATTTATATACTGAGTGACATGCAGTAAAGGAACGTTTAAACTTGGACCAGCTGCTGCTTTTCTATGTGAGGCAGCCATTCAACCAGATGTACTCCACCTGTTACAGAAGCTTGTCCTTACTGTGAGATTTGTTTTTCCAGAAACACTGAGATGGATGAGATTTACTCTCAAACCAGTGAACCTGTGAAATTAGATCCGCAGTAGGTTTGAGGATCATTCTGTTTCCATAGGTATAAGCTTTACAAACCGCATTTTCATTTGTACATATCATTTTCAATTTAGTCCATACTGAGGTTTCAGAAGAAGTAATAATGATATGATTGTAGTTTTAATTTAATTGGACCATTATCATTTCCCCCGCATGTTTACATTGGAGGTGAATGGTTTAGGTGTAATCGTTCGGTTACCAGAATGTGGTTGTAGAATCTGAAGCAGAACTAGTCTGGAAATGGAGCTCTTAGGTCACAACATCCGAGGCATTTTGCTGTCTGATAAAAAACCATATAAATAAACAACCCATTAATTTACACTTTATTTTCTGTTCTTTAGAAAGAATGCAGAATATGGGAGTCAGGAGTGTATGCAGAGCACTGTCATGCAGGACTGATCCAATCTCCAACAGAACTCTTTGATTTTGAGACCTTTTAGCTTGATATGACCTCAGTTTAACAGTGTTGCACATATTTCAAACTGGCAAAAAAAGAGCTTTTTCTATGTTCTGATGGAGTCATTTATCCTTACTGGTTCTCTATTTGCTGAGGCAGAAATAGTGCTGGCAGTGGGAGTGGTTATCAGGCCTGCTTGGCATTCCCCACAGCAGTGGAGCAAAGGAGGAAGGCGAGTTTAGTGCTGCCGGGTGAGATGTAGGAATGATCTTTTTGGCACAGAGACTGGGATCTTTAGTTGGAATTGCATTAGGGGAAAACGAGGGGGGTGAAGATTGTTGGTGCAAACCAGGAGGATCACATCATCTTTCAGTTACGTGACCAGCAGGATTGTATATGCTGATGCTTGATGTTGCCTAATCTGAGACATTTTTACATCCATAGAGGTAACGGGTTGCTCTGGCAGCTGGTCGATATCCTGTAATGATTTTGGGGCAATTTGGTTCAGATAAATGTTGCAAAGGATGCAACTGTGACATGACTCATATGACAGTTATTTTATTTAGCACCACGAGCAGGGAAAACACACCGTTATGCATGACTCACACAAAATGAAGCCTAAACATTTTACCCTCTAAGGCTCCCTTTGGATGAAAATGTGTGTTTTATTAGGTACTGTGTTTAAAAGCAGTCTATTCTCATTTTTAAGCATACTTATTTGATCTTCATTGTCCTTCTCATGTGAACATGTTCTTTTCTATTGTTTGGCTTAGTGACCCTGATACCAGACTGTAAATAAACTATGTTTATCATACATTAATTATCCACAATCATATTTTATTTTGTTTGTCATGTTATTGTATTCTGTACTTTTTCTCAAGGCCCAAAAAAAAGGAGCATTTTTGATTAAAAATCCCAGAGATTACTTTATTTTCCACTTTTCTTACAGATATGGAAATTGTTAATGTTGCCACTTCCACAACTTACATTTATCACCTTTGTCCACACTTTCTAATCTCTACTCTGCTTTCCTCTTCTCTACAACCTTCAGTCGACCCTCCAGACTGCTCAGTCGGTTTTCCATTGCACAAGACTTGTCGAAACCAGAGGTGAGGAGAGTCAACAGGGCGCACGTCAGCACCAGTCCGCCCAGTCGAACTGCTATTGTTTCTGCAGATGCGCTCTTGTCAGTCACCATCAGTCCAAAAAGCCAGAGAGCCAAGACGGTTTTCACCACCCAGAACACTCGCTTTAGTGTAACAATCAGCAGGCGGAGGACGATGGTCAGCACCCAATAACCAATGAGCCCCACCAGTCCCCACTGGGCAACGGCAGTCACACCCTGTGGTGTGAAGCGGGGCAATGTCAGTGCAACTGTGGAGAAAGGAGATCCAGCTTAAGTGCATTTCCATAAAGAATAAAGCTTGTGGTTACAGCAAAGCAAGGGAAGTAAACACACCTAAAAAGGTGTGGCAGGCAAACAGCCCCGAGGCAGGGCTGCATATTTCCATTTGCACTCAAAACTTTCACTAAAACAGACTTTCACCTCATGTGGCGCATCATTTTTAGAGAGTAAAAGCAGCCAAGCCTTGGTGGTTCAGGGCTCATCAAGGTACCCACCATCAAATCCTGTGACCCTGAGGATCTCTGTGACATAAACTGCGATGACATTCAGGCCACTGGCAGCTCCTTCAGCCAAGCATCGGATCACCGTCTCCAAAAACTGTGTGGAAGGAAGGGTGGAGACATGTTAAATTTCATTATTCAAGGCAACAATGAAGAGAGGCAGCATTCTGATCATGCAGGGCAGAAGACAGGGAATGTGCAGGCAGCTACAGAGTAATATATTATGACGCATTACAGACAGAACAACTTGACATTTACAGCACTTGGCACATAGAAACTCTTATGGATCGGGTGTTGCACCTCATGACAGCAGAGCTGCTATATTGTTGAAGTGAACAAACAGCTGTGCATGTGGGTGACAGCTGGAAAACACACCCTCCCACAAAAAGAAACAACAGCAAAAAAAAAAGACACTTAGGACACTTAGGCATAGTACAGCCATGTCCGGCAAGGTCAAGGCTGGCCAGTCAGTTGAACAGGGATCTTATCTGCACCTGTTGCACTACACACAGACACAAGCACTGTTCAGGGTGTCAGGGTGAGACTCAAGCATCTGCCACTCCATGTCAATGTGTGCATGTAACTTAAAAACACATCTAATTAACTTCTGTAGGATCAATTTTCATATGATGTAGGCAGTGAGGATCTTATCAAAGCTTTAATGTCACAGAGTTTTTTTTAGAGATACACAAAAGCCTTACTGATAGTGCATAAATACGAGAAGCGGAGATCTGGTAAGGTTTTTGAAGAAATGTGGCTGTTTTTATCAGTACTGTGCACTTTGCCAACTTGTTTCACTTTCCAAAGATGCAAATGTTTTCACCAAGTGACAATTTATCTTTTTCCAACCCTACATGTGCAGATGAGTTCAGACGGAGGGGAGTTCCCTCTAATTTGTGGTTGCATTTTGTGAATACACTGAGTCACAGTACACACATACACAAAATGCAATCACCACAGGCTCACAAATGAGCTGCAGATAGTTGATGGCTGCAGCAGAACATGCAAATATCACAAATGTGGTGACAACTCCACTAAGGTCGTGCTTCTATTCTCTGCTCTAACTACAGATATGGACTAAACTAAGCCTCACAAGAAGGCTCTGGTTAAAAGGACCACATCAGTGTGGGGGGGGTAGTGTGTTGAAAACACCAAGGAGGCTTCTTACCATGGCCACTGCATGGATGTTCTCCTGGCCAAGCAATGACTCAAGAAACAACACTGCACTCTGAGGAGAAGGGAGCAGGGTGGAGGCAGGGAAACAGAGATGTGGGTGTTTGTGTGTATGGGTGAGATGGAGGGGGTCCATTAAATGGAGATAAGAAAAATGATTAACAAGTTGGGGAGCAGGGAAGGAGGAATGTGTGTGAAGGGTGAAGAGAGGTGACAGGGTTGGAGCTGAAAATTAGTCATCAGGTACGATTACAGGTCATAAATAGCACACAGTAACGTTAGATTATTAAGAATTAAAGAAAGAATTTAGAGCAAATCCACTTCCAGGTGCAGAGAAGGAAAGAGTGTGATCACATGGAGCATCTTCTCTGTGTACCTCAGCTGCTGAGCGGATCACGCTGGTTCCCAACACGGACTCCGCGTAGTGCTGGATCTCCTGGCAGGTTCCCGTGATCAGGGTCTGTAGGGTGACCATAGGTGGGCTTTCCGCCTTGGCCTGCTTGCCTTCAGCTTCAGCTCCAGCCAAACCCACCGCCACACAGAGGGCCAACACACAGGCAGCAGTCAAATACCGAGCCATGGCACGCGCACGCCAGATCCACGGAACAGTCCGTTGGGTGAAAAATGCAGAACAATAGAAAAACCGGAGCCAAGCTGTGTTAAAGGTACAGTCTCGCGCAGGTTTGGACAGATTCAGGAAAACCTACTTAAAAATGGCTTCTGATGGGTGGATTTTCAGTCAGCATGCATCCAAATGTGAGAAAAACAGCTGTAATAAAGACGAGAACGCGCCAAGTCTTCCAATATGTGTCCAATATGCTAATAATGAAAAATGCTAGTGAGTAAAATCTCCACTGGGTCACAATTATCTGAGCATTTAAGCAATGTTGCCAACATCCAATCAATCCAGCACCGCTCGGCTCTTCGCGGAGGGGCTATATTTGGACCGTTACAGGCTTGGAAAGGACATCCAAATATAAAACCATCAGCGAGGACGTAAAACAAAGTTCACACAAAGATACGAGGCGACAGTAATACCCTAAGATTTCCCTTTGTGGTAGATTTACCCAAAAAACGTGGTGACGCTGCGAGCACGAGTCTGCTAAAGCTTCTTAATGCCGCGCGGAGCCGCACGCCACGCACGCTTTGCTGCGCCTTTGTCCACGTTTTAGCATTAAAATTTAACTCCGCGATGGATTTCGTTACACAAGCCAAAAAAGAAAAGCCCTGCCTTGTCACTCCCTTCCTTCCAGCGTTTCTAACGACCGTTCAAATGTCTGGATCCTCGAAGAGGAGGAGAAAAGAGAGGAGGCGGCCGCTCTGCTGCGCAGGGATAAACAGAGATGTGCACACTGGGACTTGTGGTTTAAAAGCACAGGTCAAAGGTTAAAGAGTACTTAAGTGGTTTTTAAGATTAAAGAACATTAAGATGAAACAGAGACAATTCTTTTATATAATTTTAATAACTAGTGGAAGCAGCACGTATACCTCACACACCCAGAAGATATTAAAGATTTCAGGGGCGAACAGGGAGATTTCAAATAAAGCAAATACAAACACATTCACAGCTACATACATACTGACATTATATAAACATCTGCAACACTAGGAGGAATGCTCTTTTGTAACTGCACTTGCATTTTCTTCGTATTTTGGATTCAGTCGTCCGCTTTCAAAGGAGAGGAAATGAGCTATGCCCTTTGTGGACCATCAGTAAGAACATCAGAATAGTAGTGGATAGTGGATGAGAGAAGCTGGAATAAAAAAAAAGTCTGAGCATCAGAGATTCTTGTGGGATTCCACGCTAACGACATCCGGCATGAAGAGGGTTCAGATGAGTGCAGAGTCTCGCTCCAGGCAGCGTTTGTACCGCTGCCCCTCTTACTGACCCTCTTCTTCTCCTTCGTCACAAGCGGGGAGGGATTGTGGATTCAGCCGATGTAAATGCGATGGAAGTCATTGGCTCCGAAGGCAGCGTTGCACTTGGGGCACTTCCTCTGGCGGGTGTCGTAGCGTGTTTTGACACATTCAAAGCAGAAGACGTGGAAGCACTTTGTCAGTACAGCATCCTTCACCCGAGAGTTGCAGCACGGACACGTTAAGCGGGCCTGGGAGATGGGAAGAGATTTAGTAAATGTCATGTGCAGAAACCGAGCCTTGTGACTACAGCTGACTCATAAACAGAATATTTGGACTCATATCAAACTATTAACTACTTTATGGACAAATGATTGTGTAGTTGGAGCTAATGTGACGCTTCCCACGTTTGGTTGGAAATCAAAGTGTCCAACTCTGTTCCTGTGAAAACAACATGATCACACTCACACAAAAGCTTTAAAGCTGTCATCATTGTGCTAAAACACAATCAGCTCAGACACTGGATATGCCTGTTTCCCAACTGGCTGGATAAGAAACACAAGCTCAGACACCTATAACTTTCCCAATGTATCCAACCCACAGACTTACAGACAGAAAGAACTTTATTTATGCCCATCTAACATCATAAATGTGTTCATCTGAGGAAATGTTTATGTATGAAGAGAACATAAACGTATAAAGTTACACTCCCACCTGTTCAGCTTTGCACTTAAGAGTGAAAAGGAGGCGATTATCACACAGTTAGACTAAATCAGTCTAGATAAGTAAGTTACCATGACATGCAGCTTTGTGTTGAATGGTCTCCTGAATTTAACATTTTTACATTAATATATTTAATTCAGTTTTACTATCTTTGGAAGGATTCACATTAGTCAGGTAGAAAGTATTTAATATTTCCTAAATATAGGCAACAATCATGAGACAAACATCATTAGAGCACATATTAAAGTGACAAACAATAAGATGATTACAAACACGAGTGTGAACTACTTCTATGTGTCTGTTGCTGTTCATGAACAGATTCTGTGATCTAAACTAGCACGTTTTTTTCCCCACTTGCTACTAAAACTCACCTTGTATTCACTAATCTCTTCATTTAGAATATCATCTCCATTGCTGATTTTCTCAGCGGGTTTCTTGGCCTTCTCAATCTTTATCCTAAGTTTGGAGATGTCCTCCTGGAAAAAAGAAGAGCTGTAAGGAAAACTAGTCTGTGCCACATTTACTTATAGACTTCCTGCATGCAATGGTCTATTTCAAACACGAGTCATCTTTCGCCTCCGGTTATTATATTAATATCTGTAGTCTATCTCTCTCATGACAGGTTTCTGCGTAGAAAAGGAACAAAGTCATTTTAGAACAAGGAGTAAATACTTTGAACAAAAGGCTCTTTGTTTCCAGGGCTTACGAATAAGATTTTAAACTAAAAAAAGATAAAGTGATTACTTTAAATTTCATTGCTTTACTGATCAAAGTGATGAAGTCATCAGTTCTATAACAATCTGATGCTGTAAAACTAACAGACTTATATTTATATAAGCTTAGCTGAATGTGAACAGTGTTGGAAGATTACACTAATAAACCCTTAAAATGTTCTAAACACAGTTTAAGTGTGTGTTTAGATTAAAAATGCCCTTTTTAAACGGAGCTGACAGGTTATATGAAGTTTAAATGTCAGCGTGTTACCTGTGCTCGTCGAGCATTGAACGACTCTTTTTCCCTTGATATGCTGTTCTCAATGACCTCCTCTCTGACCAGTTTGAGCCTCTGCTGAACCTGTTCCAGCTGAGTTCGCAGCTCCTCTGAGAGCAGCGCTGATTCTTGAGCCTGGAGGAAAAACAACATGATGTTCACTTAAACCCAGTTTAATAAGGTGCACATGTTTAAAGATTCTTCTGCTTTATCATTACCGATCAGTGTATTTATTACCTTGCGTTTGTTCATGTCCAGAGCTTGTGTTCGAAGTGTAAGCTCTCTTTCTGCAGCACTGATTGTGCCCTGTAGGAGGCGCTCCTTCTCTTCAAGTTTCCTCACCACCTGCAGCTGCGCGTCGACCTGTGAATGAGCGCAGCCCCAGTCACGTTAAACAAAGTGCACTTAAGTTAGAAACTATTCAAATTTATATCAGAAGGTAAAGAAAACAGGAATTATCTTTAATTTAAATACACTAACTGGGTTTTCAGACAAAATGTTTTGTCTTTTTGTAAACCAGTATATAACACATAAAATGGGGAGTTTCCTGTTAGCTCACCTGTGTTTTTAAAGTGAGAAGCTGGTCGGCGAGCTCCTCCTTCTCCTCTTTAAGAAGCTTGTGGATCTGGTTGGACTTGATTCGCTCACTCATCAGCTTGAAGTTGGCATCGTCTTTTTCTCTGAGCTGCTGCATGAGGCGAATGTTCTGTTCCTGCATGTCTTCAAAGGCCTGGCCCGTCACATCCATCTCGCTTAGCAGCGCTTCTTCTTCCTGCACACGTACAGCCAAACAAACAGAGTCTGAGAACGAAAGGAGGGGTCGGGCAGATGATTTGTGAAGGAAAACAAAATGGACATCTCTCACACCTGTTTTGCTATGGACAGCTTCTTGTTGAGGATGTCAATCTGCTCCTCCACAGAACGGATCTTTCTCAGGGCTTCCTCATCTGCCATTTTCTTGCCTTCTCTCCTCTCCCTTTCCTCCAGTTCCCTCAGCCTCTGCCGCAGCTCCTCTCCCTGAAACCATCACAAAAGGCCTTCATTACATCTGATTAATGAGACTCACAAGCTGCTCAGATCAAAAGAATAAAAATCACAGAATATTATGTTTGAAACACCCTGCAAGAATAAAAAGAAGCACTGCTAAAAACTCCACTAGTTATCTGTATTATGGGATGCGAGTTACCTCTGACTTGGCCTTCTTCTCTGCAGCCATGAGCTGGACTTTGTCTCTCTGTTCTTTGGGAGCAGAGCGATACATGTCCAGCAGCAGCTTCATCTCCCTCTGAGACTCCTGAGCTTTCCTGCAAAATGAAGGTGAAAGTTTAAAGAAGAAAAAAAACAACAACTTTAAAATAAAATAAGTTTAGTCATATAGGAGGCAGACTTTTTCTTGAAGGTAGAGCAGTGTGTATGTATTTTTTAGGTAGATCGCTATGGCAACATTTTTTTGCTTATATGACTAAAAGAAAACAGCCAAGAGTACACTACAAGTTCCTAATCAGTGTCAGATTGTTGTACTGCTTGCACTTGGTGCATTGTTCTCTTGTGAAAAGGTGTTTAAAGTTCTTGTAAGTTCACACTATGCCAATGATCAGTGGGCAAGAGGTCACATACAACAAGCGTTTATGCCCAAAAGCAGCCCCAACTGAATGTAGCTCCTTACTCACTAACTGGTCCAAAACATCAGACATGGAAGAAGTCTGTTTGGATATCGGGACATATCTGTGGGCTTTACATCTTGAGACCCAAGGATCAAAATAAAATTAGCCTCAGATTTGTCTGCAATATGAAAAATAACTGGTTTAAAACCTTATTTAGTGAAACAGTTCAGGTGATTCATAGAATGAAAAAGTTTCTAATCCATACACATAAACATCATCAATAAAAACAACAGATTTCCAAGGCGATGACGTCGCTCTGTATAGAAATCCATCAAGTTGAAAACCTACTTGAGTTCTGTTCGAACTATTTTCAGCTGCTCCATCTCCTTCCTCTTCGACCCTCCAACCACAGACAGCCGCTCTGCAGCCGACTCCTCTGGTTGGCTGCTGCTTCCTGGCTTCTCCTTCTCCTCCTTCATCACTGTGCTGCTGCTGCTTCGGGTGGGCCTGTCTCTTTCCTTTTCCTTCTCTTTTTCTCGTTCCCTTTCTTTTTCCTCTTTCTTTATAACGTCTTTCTTTTCTTCCTTCTCCTCTTTCTCCTCCTCTTTCACAGTTACCTCTGGTTCTAAACCAGGCTCAGTTTTCACAGACGCACCTTTAGAAAAGAAATGAAACAAAGAATAAACTGCCAATCAGAACAATACATGTGTATTTTTATATGCATCCTTAAATGGCTCTTCTTTTTGTTAGGTACCGGTGCTGCTGGGAGTAGAAGAGCCGTTATCAGGCTCCGTCTTGACTACAGGTTCCCCAGAAACAGCTGGGGTTGAAGGAGAGGTTGTCTCATCCTTCACATCCATCTCTGTGCTCGACTGTGATTGGAGAATAGCGCTGCCTTTAGAAGTGCGGACCTGTGCAGTAAACAGGAATATTTCAGGGTTTCTGCACCATTATGTTTTGGAGTAACACCATTCAGACAACTTCCTTTAGACCCACCTGGTTTAACTCAGTTTGTGTTTCTCTTAATCTCATCTTGTACTTCACCACCTCTCCCTTCAGCTGCTGGTTGTGGGTTTGCAATGTGCTTATTAGATGACGCATTTCTCTGTTGATAGGACCTGAGAAAATAGAAGTGTCCGAGTTAGGAGGAGGAGGATTCTGAGGTGTGAATAGAAACTATTTAAGCTTTTGCAACACAACTAGAGCACCAAGTCAGTTACCTGCTTGCTCGTTGGCAGCAAGTGTCTGCTCAAATTCAATGCGTAACATCTCATACTCCTTCTTGACCTGTGCCAGCGTGTCCTCCAGCTGAAACACCTCTGTGCGAACCTTCCTCTGCAGAGCCATCTCGTCGTTCTGCACCCAGAGGAAAGTAAGCAAAAGGAAACAAAGACAGATACCGACACTCGTAAACACAACTACGTTAACGCACCTCCATGTGCTCCAGTTGTCGAAGGCGTGCCGTCCGAGTAGTGTTTAGACGAGCGCGTATCTCATCCAACTGACCCTTCAGGATCAGGGATTCGTTGTAAAGCACGGAAAACTGTGACTGCAGGCAGCGATACTCAGATGTCTCTCTGACCATTCCCTCAGCTCGATTCAGCAACTCCGTCTGATGGGCACATAATATTTAGTACGATAATAGGCTTAATGAGTTGACTTTTGGTTGCTAAATTAGGTAAACAAGACACATTTTGGGAAGAATATGTACACATGGTTAGCTCATTGTGCGACATGAGAGTCAATCTGTAACTGTGTAACATGTTCTAATCCAGAACAGTGCTGTAGTATTACCACTCGGTTTGTAATGGTAGTACCTTCATGTTGTTGTTCTCCTGTTGAACATTTTGCAGGTCCTGCTGAAGCTTCTGCAGCTCCACGAGGCGATTTTCCGCTAGCTCCGTGTTCTCCTCCAGCTCGCTATTCATTTCCTCAAACTGTGTTAAGACAAGTATCAAAACTAAGGTATCAAAAGAAGAACGAGAATACTAAACATTTGCAGCATTTTCTAAGTAAAACTTTATTTACTTTTCTTCAATTAATACAAAGAATTACTCCACCTTTCTCTTGTTAATAGTGATGGTTCCACATACACTGCTGGCCTCCCCACACACTTTATAGCCTTTGCTGTTTACCTGGTGTACACGGGGGGAATGTTTCAACATAAATAAACATTTCATATTGTTACTGACACAAGCTTAGATACATCCTCATTCTCACCCTCTCCAGTATCTCGCTCAGGTGTGCGTTCAGTCTGTTCTCCCTGCGTCGGATCTTCTCCATGTCCCACTGAAGCTCCTCGATGCGACCCTGCAGCTCGCTTACGCGCTGGTCAGCTTTGTTAGCGGCGCGACCCAGAGACCGGGACTTGACAAGACAGGAAAACACAAATTAACATTATGTAAAAAAAATCCAGTTTTTATGCCTATACAGGTAAAAACTGCACACTTATATTCTCTTTCCCACTACAGATTTAACAGCAGTATAAAACACAAGGAGGTTGATGGTCAGCATTTAGGAATAGAATTAGGAAAAGATAGTTTGTACCTCACTGGTCATGTTACTGTACTTCTGCTTGAGATCCTCTGTTAGCTGCTGAAGCCGTTCATTTTCACTAGTCAGGAGAGAGTTCAGCTTGGAAGCTGCCTGCCACAAACTACTCTCTGAAATAAAAACCACCAATGGGGACAAACTGTTTAACACACATTTGATGTCAACAGTACTGTTCTGCAACACAGGCATTATCATGTCAGCCTTCACAGAAACTCTCACACATTTTATCTTACCCGCTCCCGAATCCAACTCTGCCTTGAGCTGGTCCAAAGTGCTCTTCAGGTTCTCGTAGATCTCCACCACCCGATTGGCCTGCTTCTGGCTGGACTCCACCCTTTCCTGGAGCTCTGCCTCCATCTCTTCACTGGTGCTGCTTGCCAGTGTGGCCAAGAAGGAGTTAGAGGTCTCTCCCTGGTGGCCTGAGAAACAACAGGAAATACGATTTTGGTGTTAACTATTTTTTTTGTTCTTAAATACTATACCATTGCTCATTAAGTTTAGTTTTTTTGTGTGTTTTTCTATTTTTCACCTCTGTCTTTGGCTCTCTCCTGATTGGAGTCTCCATCTGGTTCTGGAGTTTCTGGCTTCAGACTTCGTCCCTCACCTGATGGAGATTTCTCTGGTTCACTGCTAGCTTGGTCATAGTGTCTGATGATTAGTTGAATGTTTTCATCAAACTGAAAGAGAGAACATGGCATTGCATCTTGTAGATCTTATAGAAAAATAAAATAAAAACAGTTGATGCTGATGTATCGTTTCCTTGTTTACCTGGTTCCAGTATCTGTTGAGAATCAGCAGACTAGCATCATCAGTAGCCTGCCGGGTCTCCAGTCTCTCAATTCGCTCTCGCAGTTCATCCTCGATTACCTGCAAAGCAAAACACAGAAGTAGTATTCATGTGTTTGTATTTATGTGAATACAAACATACTGAAGAAGGGGTTTACCTGTCTTTGATCAAGAGATTCTCCCAACTTTCTATTCTTAGTTTGGAGAGCTTTGATGTCTTGTTCTTCCTGAAAAAAAGATTTTGTTTAACAAAAAGTAAAACAAACTTATTTAAAAGACTTGCCTCTTCTGTGATGAGAGTCATGGACATTAATAAGCGGCTCACCGAATTGGAAACCCCTCCCAGTTTTATAACCGTCTCCACTGCGGTGCTTCCCCCGGCACCGACACCAGGACCGCCGTCTTCTCCTTCCCTTTCCCTTCGTTTCTCTGGGGGAGCAGCGGAGGATGAGGCCCCGCTCGGGTCAGCAGGACGCTTTTGTCCCGACATCCTCAGACTCTTGAAATGTTGATATAAAAGCAGAATGTGAGTCAGAATTTTACAGAAGTTTACAAAATGAAAAACAAGCTTGAGACGTTCACGGATGCAATTAAATGTTACAGCAGTTCTACAGATAAACAGACAAAATAAACATATAGCTAAATATAGTTTTTTTCCCGAACTATGTGACTAAATCAGTCAGCGTATGGTTAGGCTAACGTTAGCCATTAGCTAACACCAGTTACAACTTCCAATTGGATTTTTATCCTGAAGTGACTATTTATTGCAATAACTTTGTAATATTGTCTGTGTTGCACAAAACTAACAGAAATCTTACCGATTTCAATATTAAAAGTTAATAACTGAATCTGTCTGTGGATGTTGATGCTGCGGCTCTTTGCCTCTCGGAAACGGAAGTCCTACAGTTTTAAGTGAAGAACCCGTATAGGAACGACTGCGCCCCCTGTCGCTGCGGAGGACATTATGCGTATAGCGATTCTTCTTCTATGGTTTGACCAGCGGAAACAGTAAAAGGTGCATACTGCCGCATACTGTGCATGAATATGTTAATAACTGCTGTTATGATTGCTGAATTAAAAGACTTTGGGCCACAGATAATCCTCTTACGACTATAACATTAAATATTCAGACACTTAACTGATCTGCAGCTCTGTCATTTAGTAACTAACCAGCACAATTTCAAGCCTTTATTGTTTGATAAAACTGACACTTTTGTTACACTGTTGCTTTCATTGTGTATAAACAATCATTCAGAACAAATTCTTATTTCCTGACACTTATTTCTCTATCAAACTTTTTCAACTATCTATACCCTTTTTAAATGCCTCAGCTCCTATCTAAGCATTCTGCTATCAATGCTTTTCTTTCTTTCTTCTGTTCAATGCTCCAGAGCCATTATCAGCTTTTTATATAGTAGATTATGCAATGATTTCATTTTGCACAGACCCTAGGAAAACAATCTAGTTTATCTAATCCCATTGCTTGTTTGACTCCGAATGTAACCAAAGTCCAAGACACTTCCAGAAGAAAGACCACTATATCACATGATAATGCATGACCCATTTTGTTACCCGGTCGTGCAAATTCCTGGATTCCCACTTAGCCTTGGGGATTTTGAGCTTTCTGAATGTCTCATCTCATCTAAAATTGAGAAATGCATATGGAAAAACTTCAAAACAATATTAAAAAAGAAAAAGGCCCTTCTGACTTATAAGAGCTGTTTTCTGATCAAATCTCTGAAATGTTGAAATGTGAGTAACACACTCTTATATCTTACTGCTGCATTAGTGAATTGTCTTGAGGGTTTTTGGCATACTGCATAAACAAAAACATTCAAACCAGCAATTCTCCAGTGTTTTTGATTACCCTCACATACTTTATGGGACAGGCCACATTCTTTAAATAAGACTCATTGTAGCACTGGTTCTCCTCTCACAAGTATTGTTCAAAAAGATAAAATTGAATGCAAAGGCACTTAGTGAACTCTGATCTCTAGTATTAAAGAGGACATTGCACAGAGAACAGAGTCCAGGTTGTGCAAAAGCAGTCGCGTCATTATTTGAGTCAAAAAGTGCAGCCCAGCTTGTTTGATCAAAGATCCCTGTATCTCAGACGTAGACTGTTGGTAACACAAACATGCCCTTAAAACTTTTGATGAGGACACAGTGTAAACATTACAGGTTTAGCAAGGAGTGTGATGCATGATGTGGACTCACAAGTTAGTGTGAAAGAGCAGCCTTTCATTAAAAAATTGAACAAATCTATTTTTCTGTATCAGTTTATTTAACATGCACGCGCTCATTGATAAGTATAGAGTCACCAATGTGCACAATAATAGTCATCAACTTTCTATTATTACAGTTTTCTAATACATATAAAGATATAAAATGGGAAACGGATGTTTTTGAGGGTATCTGTACAAAGGTGGTAATAGTTCTAAAAAGTCAGAATAGGAGATATTTGCTTCACCAGGACAGAGGTAAAATAAAAAAAACCTGCTTTGCAGCGTTGCAGCAGGCTTCTTCTGTCATCACATTTCAACATGTCTCAAAATGCTGCAAAGAGGTGAAAGAGGAGGCAGGGCATTCATGCAGAGGTCGATTTTAACTCACACAGTGTTCCCTTCCTTGTTTTTAACTCAATCTTTCTGACATAAACCGCAGAGTCCACAGAAGATCGTGGATGCCACACCATCAAATCCGCCCCTGTGTATCTGACAGGGCCAGTTGTGACACCCGCCCCCAACACATCACGAGCACCTCCCCCACTGGCTCCGACCAAGCGATAAAAACAACGTTTCAGCTTCTCTCGGCCTTCTTCATCATTCCTATCTGCCACAGGAGGCTGCTGGAGCTATCCGTAACTTCGAGTTTCGTCGCTGTTTGATCAAACTTTCAAGTAAGCTGCGTTTTCAAGTTCATAGCGTTTGCAAAACTGCAGGTTTACATAGTCAAAACCAGTCTGACTTGTTTGTGTAAGTTTGGATTATATGTGTGGGTCTCCACGTGTGAAAATATCCAGTAGTGGATTGTTTAACTGCATGCTGGTCTTACTGGATATCATGTATTTGAGTTTCCAGTAAATAAATATGTATAGATGTGATCAGAAGTATGCAGTTGCAGGTGTGAGTGAGTTGTGTTTTCACCTGATGGCTGTAAAAGTGTTTATCATAGGTTTTATGTAAACACACCATGCTGTTTATGATCATTTAATGCATTGGATGCAAATTATAATCATGGTCTTAAATTTTAAAGTAGTTTAAGGTGATTTCTATGAATGTTTCTGCAGAATGCTTCAGACAAACATGCAGCAATCATCTTCAACTGAACTATGAACTTATGTTGCACAATGAGAGAACGTATCTGTTTTAAAGGCCAAAGTTTAATCATCCAAGCCAAATATTTACCTACAGAGGCTGCAGCACAAGAAAAGCGGGATGTGTTTTGAGGAAGATGAAGTCTTCAGCATACCTGAGTTTTCAGTTTTAAATAGTTTGTCAAGTAATCATTTTTTTGTCTTGACTAGGATGACTCATCAGTTTCCATCCCTGTCTCCGGAGCAGAAGAAGGAGCTCTCTGACATTGCTCAGAGAATTGTGGCTCCAGGAAAGGGAATCCTGGCAGCAGATGAATCAACAGGTGAGACTCGGTAGTGGTTATAACTGCATTATAAGATACAACTGCAGGAAATGTGCATCTAAAGTGGCCACTCTGTTGTCAAGGCACCATGGGAAAGCGCCTTCAGAAAATCAACGTGGAGAACAGTGAGGAGAACCGTCGCTATTTCCGTGACATCCTTTTCTCCTCTGATGCATCTATTGCCAACAGTGTGGGTGGGGTCATCTTCTTCCACGAGACGCTCTACCAGAAAGCAGACAGCGGCAAGCTTTTCCCCCAAGTTATCAAGGAGAAGGGCATTGTGGTCGGCATCAAGGTAAGGACGATGCAAATGACATTTACGTAGAAATAAACCCTGCTGACAGTTTTAGGTCTTACCAGTTTTTTTTTAATTGTTTTTCCTATTAGGTGGACAAAGGCACAGCTGGTCTAAATGGAACAGATGGGGAGACTACCACACAAGGTTAAAAAATAAAGATCTGTTTAACAATTTCCAGAATTGAAAAGCAAGCATCATGTCAGATTAAACATTTGTGGCTTGTTTAGGTCTCGATGGCCTCTCTGAGCGTTGTGCCCAGTACAAGAAGGATGGCTGTGACTTTGCAAAGTGGAGGTGTGTGCTGAAGATCTCGGACGGCTGCCCCTCAGCTCTTGCCATTGCAGAGAATGCTAATGTGCTTGCCAGATATGCCAGTATCTGCCAACAGGTATGTATCCCACATTTAGTCACAGATGACTTTACTGTGTGTCAGTCTTTTGACCAAAATGCTGTTTTGTTGTTGTTGTTTTCACTAGAATGGCCTGGTACCCATTGTGGAGCCAGAGATCCTGCCTGATGGTGACCACGACCTGCAGCGGTGCCAGTACATCACAGAAAAGGTTAGCATACAACATGAAATGATGGGGGGAATGTCTCCATTTCATGAGATGTTCACTAATATATGTGCCTGTTTGTCTTTAGGTCCTGGCTGCGACATACAAGGCTCTCTCTGACCATCATGTGTACCTGGAGGGAACTCTGCTGAAGCCCAACATGGTCACTGCTGGACACTCCTGCACAAGGAAATACACCCCTCAAGAGGTTGCTATGGCTACAGTGACTGCTTTGAGACGCACTGTCCCTGCTGCTGTCCCTGGTGAGTGAAATTTGTTCAGCATTTCCCAAAAATGAATCAGTTTAAGGAGTATATAGTGAAGTTTCTTTTAGCATAAGTAACACCCTCTCTGTATCTCCGCAGGCATCTGCTTCCTGTCTGGAGGCCAGAGCGAGGAGGAGGCTTCCGTCAATCTTAATGCTATCAACCAGGTGCCGCTCAATCGCCCCTGGAAGCTGACCTTCTCTTATGGACGTGCACTCCAGGCTTCTGCTCTTGCAGCCTGGCAGGGCAAACCTGCTAACAGGGTTGCTGCACAGCAAGCTTTCTGCACCAGGGCGAAGGTGAGTGATCATCACCATCACATTTCCCATTATCAGTTTGTACTGTGGACTGATTGGGCTCCTAAATAATCATCTAGCATTACCCGACCTTGTACCGCCTGGTAAATGATTGATCCTTAGGAGCTTTTAGTCTCTGTGTTCTTGGCACTGATGCAGCGCGTGTAACTCGGCTGATCATTAACACACACATTTGACTTTGTCCTTCTCCCCTCCTCTTTTCTGCCACTAGATCAACAGCTTGGCTTCCAAAGGAGAGTACAAGCCCACCGGCTCAGCTGATCAGGCCTCCAAGCAGTCTCTGTACACTGCTAGCTATGTTTATTAAATGCTGTCAACATATACACATGCACATGGACCAAAAATGATATCCCACTGCCTGATGTCCTTTCTTGAACCACCAGCACTACGGATGACTTCTACCACAATGTTAAGCTACTGTTTGTCTATTTGATGATGGAAATAAATGGAAAACCCCAAAATATTGAATGTTTTTGTGGATATTTGATCTTCAGACTGTTGTAGAAGGGGCTACGTTGCCCAGCTTATTTTATCACTTAACTACACAAGTGATTATAGAATTAAAACATGGGTCAGTGCTGTGTGTTTTATTATTTCAGCACAGAAATATGCTTTCATCACACCAGGTAATAAAAAAAAACCTGTCCAACCTTCACTGTTCCAAGTGAAGTGTCTTTGTAAAGTCTAAATTACAATGTCACAGCTTAAATTGATGCAGCGCTCAAGGCAGAGGACAAAAAGGACCAAAAGTAATGGATTAATGAAGTATAAAGCAACTAAATTCACAGTTTGGTACATATCTTGGTTTTAAGGTGACAACTTAGCATTTTTTCGGATAGTAATGGGGAAAACTTGCTTTGGCGATTTTTTATTAATTTAATTTAATTTATTTAATATTTAATTATCCCCAATAAAACATACTGAAACAAAATATGGCATAAATAGAGAAATGTTTTCTCTGTTTTAATGATCAGTATCTGTCACATGCATTTAGGACAGGGAGGGATGTTTCCAGAAAAAATAAACATAATTCAATTGAACTTGTACAAACATTCATTTAAACCATATTTCAATGTTTTCTTACACAAGTAAAACTTTATTATCATATATGCTGTAAAATAAAAAGTAACATGAGTTGCAAGATTTTGATGTTTGATTAATAAAAGAATTGTTTGAATGAGCACATCATTAGTCTGTATGCAAAGTGAAGCCCTGCAAACATTTTACATGTTTTATTTACTTTTTAAAGACATGATTAAAAGAGGTTTTTTATGTCTATTTAAAATAGAAACAATTTAAACTCAGTAGATATACAGAGGTGAAGAACATATTTAATGTTTTGGTCACTTTGTATTCTCTTGTCATAGTCAGACATATATAGTTAGTACCTTAATTATAACGTTTTCTCAGATGTGGCGAAAAGTCTTATGAGTTTCAGTGTTGCATTTTCAAACATAATCAACTATTTTTAGGCACAGATTAAAAATAAAGCTTTAAAATACATAAATCATATTTCACATTCATTTGCACAAAGCCTGTGAGCCAGAAAGGTTCAGCTCCCCACCAGAAGGGGGCTGAAAACTTTCTCCATGGCCGCTAACAGAAATCTCACCAGTTTCTCAGCACAGTCACACATCAGAAATACAACCTGGAGAAAAGTATGAGACGTGTGTTTGAAAGCATGCAACTGATGCAAAGATCAGTTTATAGTTTGTGCTTCCTCAAAGCAAATCAGTGTAAAGATTTCCTATTCAGCACCACGTCATATGCCTCCTGATAGAACAGTTGTTGACTTGAGTGTCTTCCCGTGCAAGTTTAATGCATAGCTGTGTTAGGCAGAGGGTGGGGGAAAATAATTAATCTCACTAGATGCATACCTTCCTCTTCACAACAAAATATTTTCTAGATTTTTTAAGGCAGATAGTTAAATTAGATGAATGTGACGTAGTAGTATTATCAATCAATGTTAAAGGATAAAAAGAAAGCAGAAAACACAAATAAATAGAGGAATGTGTGATGTTCTTGTGCACAAAAGCAGAATGAATTAAAAGGAAGGAAATGTGTGAAAAGAGGAAGCGAGAGAATGTAAGATGTCTTTTGCCACATGCTACTAACTCTCAGTTAGTAGCATGTGGATTTACAGGAAAAATATTTTCTAAAGGGAAAAAAGCAATGCATGGAGATAGCTGGTCACTAAAATCTAATTTTATATCATCCAAGAAATGAAAACACATTAAAACCAACCTGATCTTCCCAAGAACACCGACTCTACTGTAAAACATGACGAGGAAAAGCAGCGTTATGTTTTAGTGCTTTTTGTGTTTGGCAGGGCCTGGAACATGTTTTGCTACCAAGTATTGCGTCTGTAACCGAATTTCACTTAACAATGACCTCCAAGTGATCTGCTAAAGAGACCCTTTTAGTCTAAGGGTGATTTTAATTGTCTTGGAATAAGTTGTCAAAGTAAAATTAGGCTGTGTTCAGACACAATATCATGGCATTAATAATTATATAAAAAGTGAGTAGAAAGAGGTATAAGTTAATGGATCATGCAAATTACTCATAAGAGCCCAGCATGACGGATATGATACATTTTCTTTCTTAGACATATTGCATCACTTTAAGCTTTCTGTAGAACAAAACCAGATTTTTGTCTTCTGCATCTGAATGGACACCAGAAAGCAGAGCATTACACAATAAGAATTTTAACATATCACACGGTAATAAATATCTCTAAAAATGTTTTACTCTACTTTTCTAATATATTTTGCTTGAGGGACAAATAAAGACTTCATGTTAAAAAAATGGGACTTTTCCTCCTGCTCTTTCATAGGTTGGGTCTTGAAGGTTTAATACGTTGCAACTTCAGAGAATAATTTGTGTGATGTGTTGTCCATCAGTGTTACACTGAGAGGGAGAATCTAGTGCCACAAACTGCACAACTGCTGGAGAAAAAAGCTCATGACAACCTGTCAAAAGAGAGAATTAAAACAGTCTAGCAAAGAAAAAAAGTTTACCAGTTCCTGTGATGGACCGGCAACCTGTCCAGGGTGTGCCCTGCCTCTCACCTGCTAATTGTTAATAGCTAATAATAAATGAATGAATGACTGAATTTACCAGTATGTTGTCAAACATTTGATTTGATCAGGTACATCAAATGACAAGTCACACCTGGTAGGTATTTTTCCAGTTAACAAACGAATGCAGTCTCCTTTCTGCATGAAATGTGAGGTTATGTTTCTAAAACGCTGAAACCTAAGCACAGGTTATAAGTGTAACCATCTGATCCATGCAGCCTGAATATGATTTATATATTAAAACACATTGTGCAGAGTCCAAATATGGATTTGTGTTAAAATGTAGCATGTTCAAGTGGTCAAAATTTCTGTAAGTTGTACCAAATGTACACTAAATAATACAAAACACACACCTCGAGACATAAATGGTTAGTGCAATCCTTTAGTAAGTAAAGTCTGAATACAAAGCAATAAAACATGTAACATTTACATGATGTACAGAAAAAATAAACAGAAAATATTACAAAGTGTACATATTTCTTTCAGCCATTGTTTTATTTTTGTTTTTTGTATTTAGTCATCTTGTTAGATAAAGTATGTTCTGCTTATAAACTGAACAGTTTAGAGAAAAGTTTAGAGAAGGTCAAATAAGTTAACCTGTAAAACGTCTGGCGCATTGCAGGAACATTGCGACGTCATACCAAAAGCTAAATACCTCAAACGTGTTGTGAGTGGCGTTAATGCTGAAATCATTCACAGGAACAGTGTAGGTCAATACACATCAATGCTGTTAAAAGTCAGTCTCAGTTTGCTGCTGTATCACTTCTTGGCATCGGAATGTGTTGGATGATGATCTGATAAAACAGAAAGAAAAATCAGGTAAAACATGCAAAAAAATCAGTTATGACAATCAGAATTCTGCTATGTAATAATAATAATAATAATAATAATAATAATAATACATTGTATTTATAGGCACATCTCTTGACACTCAAGCTCACTGTATACTAGGTACAAAACACAATAAACACACATTTTAAAGTTATATGCCATTTAGTTTTGTGTTTGAAATCCCTTTAGTATGATTTTTTTGGTGAAATTCAGTTAATTGTTTTCCCCTTTCTTTAGTTAAATGCCTCACACTTTATCTGTTCTACTGTTTCAAAGGTTCCTCTTTGTTTTTATCTTCTCCTTGTGATACTGGTTTTAGAGAAAAATAGTCTTTTGTCCATTATATAACAAACAAACAAACAAAAACACAGTATTACCTGAGTGTGTGTGGATTTTAGAGCAAAACGTGCAAAAACACACAAGAATATGAGAATTCCCATTGCGCACAATGAGGATACGAACAATATGACTTCAGTACTTAAAAGTTGCACCTACAACAGAAAGTTGAAGGAAGAGTTAGTCTATCTGAAAATAGAATTGGTCGATTTTGCTTAAAAAACTGAGCAGTAGTTACCAAAGCGTTGTAGTCATCATCATAATGTCTCCACATAAAGTAGTGGGCATAATACCCAAAACAAGATATCCTGTAGCCAACAGAGACTACAATTCCCAGGATGGAAACCACATACATGGCCAGACACACAGTCACCTGGAAGAGAGAGAGAGAGAGAGAGAGAGAGAGAGAGAGAGAGAGAGGCAATCAGTTACAACACTTAAACAATAAAAAGTATTATTAGGTTTTGTATATAATTGCATAACAACCAAAATTAATTTTGTTCATTTATCTCCTGACATATATTAACTTAAAGCTGAAAAAGGTTGCACCTTTGTTATTTGTCACACAACTTTATGTAACTGATGAAAGTATTTAAACAATTGTAGGTTAAGAAATGTAGTTTAACACTACAACAAAAAGCAGGATACTTACCATCTTTTTGGATGGGTGCAACTCAGTGTAGATTGATAGGACTCCACAGACAAGAAACTTAAAACAAAGACAACCAAACATCAGATTGTTACATTATTTAACAGCTAATAAAACAGCCATTACTTTCTCCACATGTCACTAAAAAACAAGTCATAATTTTGTTTTCAACAAATTCAAGCAAAAAGCATGACATGTTTTTCACAGTGTGGAAGGTTATAGAAGCTCTAAATGACAAGAACATGTTTCTGTAAATATAAAACCGTAGAATACACACTTTAATTTGAACTATTTCTAATAACTAGAAAGTGTTATTCACCAGAGCTCCCAGCCAGAAAGGGATATAGAGTTTGTTAGAGGTCATTGCCTTGTCATCACCAGCAAACAGAAATCCCATCATTAACTCAGCACAGCCGAACATCAGGAGGACAATCTGGGAAAAAGAATGAGACAGATCTCTAAAAATACCCAACAATTTGTATTCATATAATCTATTTATAATTAGATGTGTTACCCCAAAACTTCTGGGCTCTTTTTGGACAAAGCGATGTAGGGGTTTGCTGTCCATCAGCTTTGTCTTGTCTTCCTCCTGAGTCCCACACTTCCCAGTTGCTCTTTCTCTTGTTGTTGACTCAGTGTCCTCCATTGAAGTTATATTACAAAGTTGTGTTTGGCTGTGGGTGGAGAAAACAAGAATTCATGGAACTTCATGCACATCCTCTGGACAGCACAGACAGGATTTTAAGAGTCAACAAGGCAGATTGCTAACAAACAGAACAGATGTAGCATAGCAGGATGAAATCCTACATTTGCTGCAAGCAAATACACATTTATGTAGATAAATACATTAAAGGACCCACCAAGATTTTCATGTAGTGAAGCAGTGTGAAAGATAGCGGGAAGGGAATGTTGTGTGTGGAAAGAGGAAGTGTGGAAATTTGAGATTTTTCCTTTTTTTTCATTATGAGGAGGAGCTAAAGATTACGCAAGTTCAAGAGAGTCTAAAGGGGAGGCTGTAGATCAGAACAATGATGCTGTTGGTGACTTAATCCCAGTAAGAATAACAACTGTGAAATCCAGAAATGGATGATACAACAGTTATTCTCACAAACGTGCTGAAAAGCAGCTGTTGCTGAGCTGCTCTTGTTTACATTTCAGGCCACAAATCACCTCAGCACCTTTTAAAAGATGATTTTCACTATCCTTAAATGATCAATCTCCTGTATCGGTAAAAAAAACGCTTATTGATGAGACAGAATAGAGTTCCATCCATCCATTTTCTACCGCTTATTCTCTGAACAGGGTCGCAAGGGGGCTGGAGCCAATCCCAGCTGACTTTGGACAAGAGGTGGGGTACATCCTGGACAGGTCGCCAGTCCATCACAGTGTCAGATAAAATCATAACCAGTGATCTGCTGGGGCAGTAGCATCAGAACCAGTGTTCTGCTGGGGCAGTAGCATCAGAACCAGTGTTCTGCTGAGGCAGTAGCATCAGAACCAGTGACCTGCTGGGGCAGTAGCATCAGAACCAGTGATCTGCTGAGGCAGTAGCATCAGAACCAGTGATCTGCTGAGGCAGTAGCATCAGAACCAGTGACCTGCTGAGGCAGTAGCATCAGAACCAGTGACCTGCTGAGGCAGTAGCATCAGAACCAGTGATCTGCTGGGGAAGCTGGTTCTGTGCTTGGAGTAACTCTGGAGCCGCTGGAGCTG